>CAUYTI010028344.1:0-12940 GCA_963575145.1 Galago senegalensis
ATACAGGATCCTGGGCTGGAAGTTGTTTTGTTTTAGGAGACCGAAGGTCGATGACCATCTTCTTCTGGCTTGAAACGTTTTGGCTGAGTGAACTGCAGTCATTCTGATATTTCTCCCTTTGTAAGTGATGCTTTTCTTATATCTGGCTGCTTGCAGACTTTTCTCCTTTGACTTAACTTCAGTAAAGTTAATCACAATGTATCTAGGAGATGCTTTTTTGGATTGAATCTTGCTGGGCTTCTGAAACTGTCTGCTATCTAAAGTTCTGTATCTCTTGCAATGCTTGGGAAATTCTCCTCCAAAACCTCTTGGAGTAGAGCATCTGTACCTTTAAGACCATCCTCTTCTCCTTTGGGAATTCCTATAAGATGAATGGTTGATCTTTTGGAGTGATCCCACAACACCCTCAGGGAATGATCAGTTTTTGCTCTCCATTTGTCTGCCTCCTTGAGTGTTTCGGAACATTCAAAAGCTTTGTCTTTAGTTTCAGAGATCCTTCCTTCTGCCTGGTCAACTCTATTACTGAGGGATTCCACTGTATTTTGGAGCTCCTCAACTAAATTTTTCATTTCCTTGAGCTCTGCTGTCTCTTTTCTCATTATGTCCATAACTTTGGTCACTTGGGCTTTGAATTCATTAATTTCTTGAGACAATATTAGAACTACTCTGTGTAATTCAATTTCTACCTTTTCTTCCATTCTATTTATCTTATTTGCAATCCATATTCAGTTTCTGACATTTCTGCCATTGGTCTATGCATGGCATCTTCAGTTGCATCTCCTTTGTCATTTCTTGGGGGCTGGGGGGAAGGGAGTTGATCTACTCTGGTTATTCATGTTGCCAGAGTTCTTCCGTTGGGTCGGCACCATGTTTATTTTCCACCATTTGGTTATTAGAACTGGTAGAGTGAGATTGAATTGGGGTTCCCAGGTAGTAGAGATAGCCCCTTACCAAAGCACTAGGCTTTGTAATTGTGGCTTATTTCTTATAGCCTTACAAAGGCCCCTTTCAGAGTTTCAGCCAGAGACTCTGAGCACCTACTTGGTGAGATAACACAAGCTAGCTCTGTTTTGATATCAGCCAACCTCTACCCTATCCTAAGAAACCACAGTATTAGGTTTAGATCTCGACTGTGAAGAGATACAAACATCTGTGGCACCCAACCCCCACCTTTCAGTTCTTTTCCACTACAGAACTTCAAAGGTCAATCTCAGCATGTCCCCGAGTGGACAGCCCCAGACATGGGTTCCAACCAAATTGTCTCAGGGAGTGAAAACCCTGCCCAACACAGAGGGTTTCAAGGGTCTCCAGCAGCACAGTTGGAGCCAGGGATCCACACTCCTGCCAACCAGACTCAGTCCACACTGTTGTCCACTTCTCTGCTCACAGGCCCACCTAGAGCCAGGGACCAGGCCCCCGCCCACTGGTCTCAGCCCATACCCAGCTAGCCTCTCCTTACCAGACCAGTTGGAGCCAGGGGACCCTGCCCCCACCTGCCAGTCTCAGTCCACTGCCTAGCAAGCCTCTATTTGCAGGCTCTGTTAAGAGTCAGAGCATGGCACTCTGTCCACAAGTCTCAGTCCTCACCTGGTAAGCCTCTGCTCACCAGCCCCACAGGAGACAATAGACCATGCCCTACCTCTCAGGTCTTGGTTCACATTGAGTAAGCCACTGCTTGAGGGTTCTGTTGGAATCAGGGACCACACCCTTGCTCTCAGGTTGCATTCAAGGCTCTGCTTGCAGGACCAGCCCTGTCTGCCAAACTCAGTCCACACGGAGCAACCACTCTCCCACTGTGGTGCCATCAGAGCCAGGGGTTCTGCAGCCCATCCCACCAGACACAGCCCTAACCAAGGGTCAACACTACCACTGGCTGGACATAGTCATAACCAGGGGACTACTCCTCTGCCCACCAAGTATCCCTTTTTTCCTACACCCTCTTTCTTCCCAATTAGTCACAGATTCCATCCTGATGGTCGGCATTCCACACTATGCCGAAATCTCTCAGGACAAGACCAGAGACTCTGTGCTCTGCTCATAGAGTCCAATTCCATCCAGTTTTTCTTCTTCTGCTCAGGAGCCTTTGCTGAGAGTTGCTGCCAGCTGGCCATCTTCCCAGAATTCCAATGCTGGAATCTTCAGGAGCTTTTGGATTTTGTTATTTAAGATTTACTCACAGCATGGGCAGCACCTGTGGGCTCAGTGGGTAGGGCACCAGCCCCATATACTGAGGGTGGTGGGTTCAAACTTGGCCCTGACCAAACTTCAACAAAAAAATAGCCAAGCCTTATGGTGGGCACCTGTAGTCCCAGCTACTCAGGAGGCTGAGGAAAGGGAATCGCCCAAGCCCAGGAGTTGGAGGTTGCTGTGAGCTGTTATACCACAGCACTCCACTGAGGAAAGTAAGACTCTGTCTCTACAAAAAAAAAAAAAAAAGATTGACTCAGGGCAGCCAGGTGTGGCAGCTCAATTGTTTTTCTATTTTTAGTAGAGACAGGGTCTTGCTCTTGCTCAGGCTGACCTTGAACTCCTGAGCGCTGACAATCTACCTGCCTCAGCCTCTCAGAATACTGGGATTATAGGCATGAGCCACCATGCCCAGCGTAGAACATTTGTCTTAAATGATGTCTTATGTACCAAATAAAAATTGTCATCAAAACAGCTAAATTAAAATTGTCATATATTTAGAACTATGGTTAATACAAATAATCTGTAGAATAAAATCAGGACCCCTTTATTTTTTTGTTTTGTGATTCACCCTGGATGTCATCATACCCTCTAGAGTCAGACCAACGTGGCCCTAATTCATGCCAAAGCTCCCTAAGTGCTTCTTGGGTTGTGCCCATGGCTGGCTGGGACATTGTTTATGCAGGAGCTGTTTTCATGAAGAAAGGAGGAAATCAATTAGTATCCACATTAGGATCCTGGAACCACCAGAGCATGGTTCTCTTTGATCCTAGAAGACTTCCTTTTATCAGAAAGTACTAGAGTAATTGCCTCTCTCCCAACAGAAAACCATTTAAAAACTTAGTATCAACTTACAAAACCACTTATAATTGGGGGGGGGAGGGGGAGTAACAGCAAATGAACTAGTTTCATCTCAAATACTTGAAGCAATTAAGACATAGTCTTGCCATGATTTTCCACCATATGCAGTATCAACTTTTCTCAGCCACAAACCACACCAAAAGGTATATGGTATTTTTTTGAAGAAGCAACATTATAGTTGACTATATTATTGCTGCCTAAATATTTGACATCAGCAGAGAAGGCTGCAAGTAAACAACAAAGGCAAAGATGTAACAATCACAAGCTGATCAATTTTACTTCAAAAGCAAACATCCATTGTACCATTAATTTTTAAAGGGTTATCACTCCCGCATAAATTGATACCAGCCAGGAAAGGTTTTCTATCACTGAATAGCTTACTAACACAAATTTCCCCCTTTCACTTTAGTAGCTTTCTGAGTGTATCTGATCAGCATTAGAAGGCAAAGTATAAACAATAAAGGATCATCATTTACTTTCCCTGGCAGGCTGCCTACTTTCTACCTCACTGGAAAAAATCAGAGTCATTAGCATGGATTTTTGAATGTCAAGAGTCACATTCCCTGGGAGTGACTGAGGCAGCCCTACCTCCTATGGGAGGATCAGGGCTGGGGGAAGAGAGGCAGTGGTCTCTCACCACTGGTCACCAGGGCAAAGCTATCTGGCTTCACACACTTGTGTATTTTGCTTAAGAATATTAATCACTGTTCACCATCTGTGAAATAGTTACCATCTGCTGAGTGCCATTTACATTCTTGGGATCCTTACAATGGCCCCAAATGATAGGCCCAGCTGGTGGCTCTCTCAATTTACAGTTGAGAAAAATGAAGCTCAAGAAAGTCAACTTGCCAAGGTAAAGCAGACAGCAGACAACTGGGTAGGACATAAGCCCATCTCTAGCACTGATCCACAGCAGCGCCCAGTTGCCCAGACACTGCTGCCCGGCATCTGTGGCAGAGGGTGGACACTCTCTGTGCCACAGTTCCCTTGTAGTTAATTGCCTGTGATGACCTTAAGTGATTCTCTTGCCTCAGCCGCCTAAGTAGCTGGGACTACAGGCGCCCACCACAACACCTGGCTATTTTTTGTTGTGGTTGTCACTGTTGTTTAGCTGGCCCAGGCCGGGTTTGAACCCTTCAGCCTTGGTGTATGGGGCTGGTGCCATAAACACTGTGCTATGGGTCCCAAACCAAGCAAGGAATTTTTGGAAACTATGTCATTCCAAAAAATTTAACTGTCATAAGTTATAAGAAGTAAGCCTTCTACAGAGCAACTTTTATTACTGAAACCAGAGATGACAAAACCTGTACGAATATTCACATATCAAGTTTGGCAAGGATAGGTTTAATTACATACAGAAAGTAGAAAGGAAGAGAACATGTAGGTGTCTTTGACAGAAGATGTTTCTGTAGACTCATATTTGAAAGGGTACAGCTCAGTAAGGACTATCTGACATCTACACTGCTAGACAACACTCCTCAGGACTGCACACTGCACTCCCTCCCTACACACTGCTCAGGACTGCACATTCCCTCCATACACACTGCTCAGGACTGCACACTCCCTCCCTACACACTGCTCAGGACTGCACACTGCACCCCCTCCCTACACACTGCTCAGGACTGCACACTGCACTCCCTCCATACACACTGCTCAGGACTGCACACTCCCTCCCTACACACTGCTCAGGACTGCACACTCCCTCCATACACACTGCTCAGGACTGCACACTGCACCCCCTCCCTACACATTGCTCAGGACTGCACACTCCCTCCCTACACACTGCTGAGGACTGCACTCCCTCCCTACACACTGCTCAGGACTGGGCACCCACTCCCTACACACTGCTCAGGACTGCACACTGCATCCCCTCCATACACACTGAACAGGACTGGGCACTGCACTCCCTCCCTATACACTGCTCAGGACTGCACACTGCACCCCCTCCCTACACACTGCTCAGGACTGCACACCCCCTCCCTACACACTGCTCAGGACTGCACACCCCCTCCCTACACACTGCTCAGGTCTGCGCACCCCCTCCCTACACACTGCTCAGGACTGCGCATTGCACCCCCTCCCTACACACTGCTCAGGACTGCACACTCCCTCCCTACACACTGCTCAGGACTGCACATTGCACCCCCTCCCTACACACTGCTCAGGACTGCACACTCCCTCCCTACACACTGCTCAGGACTGCACACTCCCTCCCTACACACTGCTCAGGACTGCACACTCCCTCCCTACACACTGCTCAGGACTGTGCACTGCACCCCCTCCCTACACACTGCTCAGGACTGTGCACCCCCTCCCTACACACTGCTCATGACTGTGCACCCCCTCCCTACACACTGCTCACAACTGTGCACTCCCTCCCTACACACTGCTCAGGACTGCGCACCTCCTCCCTGCCTACAAACCACTCAGGACTGCAGTTCAGAGGGCTGGTCCAGCTCAACAGGAGTCTGTTTTATCAGCTGCTGTTTAGCTGGTGTTGAGCTAGTCCAGTGTTTTTCCACCTTTTTTATCTCATAGCACACTTGACCCTATAGTTTAACTTCCGCAGCACATTTAAAATATGTTAATCAAAAAAAAGAGTAAAAAAATTATATACTTAGTGTGCTTTGAACTTCTTTCAATATTAATTTAATTAATGCTCTTTTTAAAAGTTTTGTAGCACACCAATGTGCCATGGCACACCAGCTGAAAATTTCTGAGCTAGAAACAGGCCCAAAGAATGTGGTACAGGCAAAGACAAGCCACAAGGACATCTGGAAGAAGGGGGCAGAGAGCTCCCCTGCTCTAAGGAGGCATAAACCACCACCTGAGGAGCTCGGAATGGCTTCTTGAATCTGAAATTAATCCTGAGCAACAGGTGGGGAGTCTGGCAGGTAGGAGGCAGGTAAGGGAAGGCAGTGACATGAGTCAGTGGGGGGGGGGGTCTCAGAATTGAGGCCCTAGGCACCAGTGGCCTGTGGGAGAGGGTGGGGTGTGAAGGTGGAAGAGGGGTGCATGGCCTTTGGGGTGGGAGTGGGAGGGTGGGGATGGGAAGTGAAGGTGGAGAAGGGGTGATGGCCTGTGGGGTAGGGTGGGGAGTCAAGGTGGAGGAGGTGTGCAGTGGCCTGTGAGGGGGTGGGGAGTGAAGGTGGAGGTTTTCAGGCCACATATGAAAGGCTTCACCAGCAGGGTTACCCAAAGGCTTTGGTCAGTAGAGTGTCATGAACCGTGCTGTGCTCTAAGGAGTGTTTCCCTGCCTCATGGAGACATGGTCCTTTACTAGGGATTCCAAGACATCCGGCCACATGGAAAAGTGACAGGGAGAGAACACGTGTCATTGCTGGACTGTCATATTCTACCTGGTAAGTCCTAGAAAATACAGCATCCTGAGGAAAACTGCTGACAGGCAGACTCATTCTACTTTCCCAAAAGAGAAAGAAGATGGAAATAAATACTTATCACAGGAAAAAAAGCAGTTATTAAAATTTGATGTATGTGCATTAAAGGGAAATTTGTTACTATTATATCAAGGAGTCCAGTAAAGGCTGGGTCAGGTCAAGTGTGATCCACAGTGTCACGGCCAGGCAGCATTACAAAGCTGGCAGAGTGATGGACAAAGTGACTGGGCTAGTTCCGCCTATTTCAAGTGCACTTCAGAAGGAAAAATGCAAGTTGCGGACAGGATTTCATGGAGTCAATATAGATTAAACAAAGCATGCAGCAGGTTAGGCATCCTGGTGTCAACCCTGTTCAACCTTTTCATCATGGTTCAGTAAATAAAGGTACAGAAAGTGCACAGTGAAACACTGTCTCCCAGGACCGTGTGTGTACACGGTGAAACACTGTCTCCCAGGACTGTGTGTGTACACGGTGAAACACTGTCTCCCAGGACTGTGTGTGTACACGGTGAAACACTGTCTCCCAGGACTGTGTGTGTACACGGTGAAACACTGTCACCTAGGACCGTGTGGCACAGTGAAACACTGTCCCCCAGGACTGTGTGGCACACGGTGAAACACTGTCTCCCAGGACCATGTGGCACACGGTGAAACACTGTCCCCCAGGACTGTGTGTGCACACGGTGAAACACTGTCTCCCAGGACTGTGTGTGTACACGGTGAAACACTGTCTCCCAGAACTGTGTGTGTACACGGTGAAACACTGTCTCCCAGGACCATGTGTGTACACGGTGAAACACTGTCTCCCAGGACCGTGTGGCACACGGTGAAACACTGTCTCCCAGGACCGTGTGTGTACATGGTGAAACACTGTCTCTCAGGACCGTGTGTGGCACACGGTGAAACACTGTCTCCCAGGACCATGTGGCACACGGTGAAACACTGTCTCCCAGGACCCTGTGGCACTGTCTCCCAGGACTGTGTGTGTACACAGTGAAACACTGTCTCCCAGGACCGTGTGGCACACGGTGAAACACTGTCTCCCAGGACTGTGTGTGTACACGGTGAAACACTGTCTCCCAGGACCGTGTGGCACACAGTGAAACACTGTCTCCCAGGACCGTGTGGCACACGGTGAAACACTGTCTCCCAGGACCGTGTGTGTACACGGTGAAACACTGTCTCCCAGGACCGTGTGTGTACAAGGTGAAACACTGTCTCCCAGGACTGTGTGCGTACACGGTGAAACACTGTCTCCCAGGACTGTGTGTGTACACGGTGAAACACTGTCACCCAGGACCATGTGGCACAGTGAAACACTGTCCCCCAGGACTGTGTGGCACACGGTGAAACACTGTCTCCCAGGACCGTGTGGCACACAGTGAAACGCTGTCTCCCAGGACCTTGTGGCACATGGTGAAACGCTATCTCCCAGGACCGTGTGTGTACACGGTGAAACACTGTCTCCCAGGACTGTGTGTGTACACGGTGAAACACTGTCTCCCAGGACTGTGTGTGTACATGGTGAAACACTGTCTCCCAGGACTGTGTGTGTACAGGATGACAAATCGGATGTGGGATAACCTCAATAACAGAATGAAGAAGTGTTGAGAACAGGATTAATTTTAAAAAGGACCAAATGACAAGGTCCCAATTACTCAGGGCCCAAACCCTAGCTACACAAGTGTGAGCTCAGCAGACAGAGGGTAAGGCTGTAGAAAGTCTTCTGTCCGTTCCATTTCTGGGCGGCTCTCTCAGAGCTTGTTGGAGTAACCCAAGGGGTCAGACGGTTGGAGGGAACCACTGTTTGCAAACTGAAGGGGGCAGGGGAAAAAGTCATCTGTGGAGTACACAGGCAGGGACACAGATATTTGTTAACAATGACTTTCTTACAACAGTTTTTGAAAAAGTTGGGAGAGCTGTCAGGAAAAGGAATGCGTCTCTGGTGGTGGTGAGCTCTCATAACCACAGTGTGCAGATCCAGCTCCCAGACCCCAAGTGACAGCACGTGTGTGTTATGTAAGCCTGGCAGCTGCCCCAGCAAGCCTCTGGAGAGGGCTCCAGTGGCCAGCTTCCTGTCCACATCTCCCTGGAGTGCCTGACCCCAGGGACAGCATACAGATATGACAATGAGGTCTTAGCAGGCAGGTCTCCACGTGCAGTCCTCTACCAAGAGGAGAAACAGGGCTACCCTTTCAAAGCCTTGTGTGACCAGTTATAAGCAGGGTCACTCTGCAGTAAACAACTGTGGTGGCTCTCAGGAAACTTAGAAAACAGTCTACTATAGGAGGGAGAAAACTTCCTGCAGACATCTCTCTTGAGGGCCCTCCCACCCACCTCAAAGGCTGCGCTCCAGCCCTGAAGACCTGGCCAGAACAATGTTTTCAAGATGTACTTAGTTCAGCTGTTTACCATGACGCATCTGCTGGGCTCTCAGTGGGGGCTGTGTGCAAGACACTGTGCCCACATGATGGTGAGCTCACAACATCCCTGTGGAAGCTGCTGCCTCTGTGAAGGACTGGCCATTATAAAGATGGAAAAATTGGGTCAGGGGGTACAGGGCAATTCAGGTGAAAGGCTTTCTGAGCTCAGAGCACTGCCCATTCTCTCCAGCCATTGTCAGGTGTCCTGAGGAAGTACTGTGTGCTGAAATGTGACACCAATGGCCTCCCCCGTGGGGCAGGTGCTGCAGAGATAGGGCTCTCCATCCAGACTGCACCAAGCCCACAGGGAAACTCCCTTTTTTGGACAAAATGGGCAGCCTGCTGGATTGTGTGGAGTGTCCCCCAGCCTGTGGTCTCTTAGAAAAAGTAATTTTTAACAAAGGATGGAAATTGTGAGTTGCAGCCCACCTTGCAGTATCTGTAAACACTAGCACATCTAATCCCTCAGTTGTATCTCTAAGATTTTTAAATTCAACTCAATAGCTTCCCCTACTTTTTACCAAAAAGTCCCCAGCTATGACATGCAGAATGGAGGCCCTGCACCTTCCTTCTGTTTCATTTCTTGGTTGCACATCTGCTCAGAGGCTGGCAGGAGACACCAGAGTGATTGCAAAATCCACGTTGTGCTTTCCCATGAATCAACCCTGGGAGGGGCCCCAGAGCTGTCAGCGGGAGGAGCCCCTACCGTCCAGCTGGCCAGACTGCCCTTTGAGGGGTCCCAGCTGCGGACAGGCAGCAGCGCTGACGAGATGACACTGGGAGTAGGTCCAGCTATATCTCCCTGCAGCTCTCAAAGCCACAAAGTGCCAACTGTTCTTTTCCATCCAGCTCCTGGTGTCTGGGACCAAGGGTCCTTCTTAGCTATTTAAGGCATTTCATCCTCTTATAAACAAAAACATTGTCCTCACAGTCATAGCTTGCACCATCTCTATGATTTCTAACACTGATAGCAAAATCATGACTTTTAATTCTTAAAAAAAATTGCCCTATGGTCTAAAATGAAACAAAAGTCTGGCTTCGCACCCATAGCTCAGTGAGTAGGGTGCCAGCTACATACACCAAGGCTGGCAGGTTCGAGCCCAGCCCCAGCCTGCTAAACAACGACAACTGCAACCAAATTAATAAATTAAGTAATAACCGGTCACTGTGGCGGGTGCCTGTAGTCCCAGCTACTTGGGAGGCTGAGGCAAAAGAAATGCTTGAATCCAAGAGTTTGAAGTTGGTGTGAGCTGTGACGCCACGGCACTCTACCAAGGGTGACATAATGAGATTCTGTCTCAAATAAATAAATAAATATATCCTACCTTTTTTTTCACAAATGAGATCATCCATTTTCTTTTTGATGTCTATTTGGGTTGGTTTCAGTTTTATTTTGTCTTATAGTTTCCTATTAAACAATCATGAGGGGGAAGTTCTGTGAGGAGGCCGTGTGGGCTGAGGACATCATTGCAATAGCTGTGCCCTTATCTTTTCTCCTCCTGCAGATCTAAGGACACCAGCCCACCCAGCAAGGAGCAGGAAGGAGGCTGGAATTCTGCATTCCAGGCAGCACTGAGTGGGGCAGTGGTTATCAGAGTGTGGTCAACATTGTCAGACTCACATGAGGAGCCTGTGAAAATTCCTGGGCCCACAAACCTGGGGATGGGACACAGAAATAAAAGTTGTGACAAACATCTATAGGAGTTTTTTGTGCATATGTTCTAGAACCAGCAATTTAGGCTTCAGAAAGAGCACAAGCTACCCAGCCTTGGGCATGTCCCACACACACTGGCTTCAGCTCCCTTGAGTGCAAAGAGGCCAACAACCTACAGGTGGAGTATGGGGAGGAGGTAGGGCCAGGAGTTCCTGCCATGCTCACCACAGAGGCAGGGCACACTCCGTCCCTCCTAACGCCTAGTCTACCCAGCACCTCCCTGACCTCGGGAAGGCAGCAGCCCAGAAATCCAGCCTCCCTAGTGCTGGGCCCATCTCCAGCAAACCAGCTTGGTATGGACCGATGACATGGCATGACACTGTCACTGGTGTGAAGGAGCAGAGAGACTTCTTTGTCCTGTGGAACTAGTGCATTTCTACTTCACAAATGCAGAAGTGGACATTTAATAATGAGCAGCTTGGCCTGGGAAGGTGAGTCAGAGCAGAGCCAGGATCTTGGTTTCCCCAGTCCCTGAGATGGCCATACCTCCTGTTTCCCTGGAAGTAAAACAGCCCAGCCATAAATGGAATTTATCACAGATGATGTCTGTTACCTTATTCCCATTGCTCAATGTCATTTTTATAAAGCAGTAAGAATAATAAACATGAATGCACATAGATTTGAGTCTACACAGTGCCTCCAGAGTTAATGCTAAAAGAATACACATGACTATATTTTGCAGGATTCTTAATCATTTCTAGGTACCCTGGTGAACATGACTGAAAAATTAAAAATCTGAGGTAGTGGCAGTGTCATGCCATGTCATCTGTTCATACATGTCTGTGTATCAGTGTGGGTGAGAGTAGTGGTGCACTAACTACCCAAATCCTAGGCCACTGAAAACTTCTCAATGACCAGGGGGGATGTCCTGGTGGGGCAGGTCAGTCTCTCCAGATCTCCCTTGAGGCCCCAAGGCCTTGCCACCCTCTGAGGAGGGACATGACGCAGAACACATGGACTTGGCCCCCCACAGCAGCTACCTCTCAGGACAGAGCCAGAGCTCTCCCAGGGACACAGAAGCTGGATTTTTGGACAAGCCAGTTCATTTTTCTCCTCATCAGTCCATGGAAACCCATCTCCACAGATTAATTTCCAAAGGAATGAATATTATCACCAGATGTCCTCCTACTCAACAGTCCCACTTCAGGAAAAACTTTTCCTTAATAATGAGGAAGCCTTGACTTCAGCAAGCCAAGTTGAAGTTCTGCAGAATAGGTTTCATCTTTTACATGAAAAATGAAGTCTGCCTCAGATGGGCTGTACCATGCATTCCTGGTAGCTGTGTTCCTGTCCGTACTGCACAACCAATTTTCCTGACGCCATTTGCCTCTCGTCCATCAGCAACTCGACGCTAAAGCTGCCAGGAACATTTATGGGGCCATGCAGTGTTGAATGGGCCCAGCCTGTAAGCATTAGATGCCTAAGAGAACTGTGCAGAAGTTAACCCTGGGACAACAGATGCTACTTTCATCTCCCTAAATTAAAAGAATTCTAAGGGGAAAAAACAAAGCCAGAAAATGCCAGTCATCAGCTAAAAGTTTCCATCAAAATTAGAATGGAATTTTTATCTCAAAAGTTCTTAAATTATATATGGTCTGCAGATATGAATAGAAATGACTGTTCCCAGAAAAGATTTTATGGCATCACAAACAGACAAGGCAAAGCAGGGCAGAAGTGCAGCACAGTCAGGGGACCACTGGTCTTGCTCATGTGCACCCAGAACACAGCCTGGAGGCCAGCGGTGGCCGAGCACAGGCACTGGCGGCTATGGTCACCTGTGGTCAGTAAGCTGACTACATTCCACTGGCCTTGGCTGTACATCATCCAGGTGGGATCCCAAAACTAAGTGGAGTAAGAATGACCAATGCAACTCATAACACAAAAGCAATTCCATTTAAAAGAAAAAGCACACACAAAAAAATTCTCATAATTTGGAACATAGAAAGTAGAACCAATAGAGAAGCAGGCAAATTCTGTTTTGACCCTGACACTGTGGAGGAAATGCATGAGAAGCCTGGTCCCAGCACTGGGAGGGACCCACCAGATCACTCAGCTCATCTTTTCTCCTCTAAATGTCAGCTGAGGAGAACCAAGGCACAGGCTCAGCGCCTGTGGCTCAAGTGGCTAAGGCGTCAGCCACATACACCTAAGGTGGCAGGTTCGAATCCAGCCCGGGCCCGCCAAACAACAACAGCTGCAACCAAAAAATAGCCAGGCGTTGTGGCAGGCGCCTGTGGTCCAGCTACTTGGGAGGCAGAGGCAGGAGACTCGCTTGAGCCCAGGAGTTGGAGGTTGCTGTGAGCTGTGATGCCATGGCACTCTACCCAGGGGGACAGCTTGAGGCTCCGTCTCAAAAA
>CAUYTI010028348.1:0-26489 GCA_963575145.1 Galago senegalensis
AGTAAGAACATGTGCATTTAGAAATGTATACACAGTGAAGTCTCACATCCAACTGCATCCTTGTTTCCCAAGCCCTCCTATTTCCTCTCCCAATATATCATATAGGAGAAAGGCCTATATACCTCTGGCCAAAAAAGTCTATTTGAGATAGAGCAGTGAAAAGACTTTGTGCAGGCATACTTGTGAGAAACTGAGGCAAAACCCATATGGTCAGGTTGGTTGCAGGCATAAAAATGCCCTGACCTAAGGTAGGCCTGGTCAGTTGTGGGCATAAAAACCCCATGACTTAAGGCCCACATGGGGGCAGAGGCTTGCAAACAAGTTTTCTGTATGTCCTAGAAATTTCTTAATTATGCCTTGCTTAAAATTGAAGTAACTGCCTCCAAACGGTGAGGCCAGTAAGGGCAGGTATTCAATCTACCTTCCTCCTCTAGAGCCTCAGGCTTCATCAGATAAGAACAAAAGAAGTAATGGCTAACAACATGTTCCCCATTAAGTTATATTAAAAGAATTATGTTAGGAGGATTATGTTAGATAAAGTAGTATCAGTTAATCCATAGATTACTAGGGAGGATCTGCTCATGAGATAGTCACAAGATGCTTATTCATGAGATGGATTATGGATTGTAATGAATATTAATGAAGTCATTGATGTACAGTGTGCATGTGCAGAGGGATTGTAATGAATATTAATGAAGTCATTGATGTACAGTGTGCATGTGCAGAGGGATTGTAATGAATATTAATGAGGTACAGTGCGCATGTGCACAGCTAACTATTTAAACCAAGAGCCAAGGAATCAACTTGCCATTTGCCATGAGAGAGCAGTGATCCCTAGCTATTTAAGCCAGGAATAAACAAAGATATTGTCACATGCCTGAGGGAGCTGTGAACCCCTTTATTTAAATATACAATTTCCATATGCCACTTTATGCTCCACGACACCACTTCTCCATGAGACCCTAATGACAACAATATCATTGCTGCTTTTTTTTTTTTTTTTCCAGTTTTAGGTTTAACCTCACAGTGTTCGGTTTGAAACCAGGAGAACACTTAGTGTACATAAATGGAATGGCACTTCCCCAAGAGTAGTGACAGTGAACTAGATACACTGAGGTAACTCTAACCTGCTTTGCTCTAATTGCTGAGCAAAGAAGCCTTCTGGGCCACACTTTCACCTTCTGAGTTAAGCTAACCACTGGGATAAAATGCATCATGTGAAATGGACCAGTTGTGCAAGTACATAGGAGATTTTCAGGGGAACAGAGGTTCTTCAAACTGGATCCTTGAGGAAATCAATATACCTGTGTGAATAAACATGCTATGGGCCTTCCTCCAAAGACTGGCTCTCCTTGCAGAGTTCAGCTAAGCACACCTCACAGTGAGTATGAAGTCTCCTGCAGGCAGTCAGGACCTTCTTTGAAATGGGATCCTTACATTTGCCCAAAAGGGACTTTAATAGCAGTGCAAACCTGGTTAACTAGTTCTTTATCTGGTAGAAGGGTATAAAAATGTAAACTTTCCTTCTAAACATAACAAAATGAAAAAAGAAAGCTATTGTTTCATCTTAAATTCAATGCTGTCTTCACACTTGAAATCAGGACATGAGGAGAGAAAAGGGATTTGATTTTCACAGAGTACAAGTTAGATTTGGGTAGTGGTTATAGCATGCTTGGGAGGAAATCTGATGATCCTTTCACTAAAGTGATAGGACAGAAAGAACTTTTTTTTCATTCTACATTGAAACAGTTCATCTATAATTAAAAAAAAAAAAGAGCAGACTGCAAGAATTCTGGAATATGATGGCTTCCACATTCACATGTTTTTTTTTTTTATTTTAATTTTTCTTTTTCCTATTCTCACTAGTAGTAAGTATTCTAAACTGGAAGTAGACTCAAGGAAGGCTCTGAGGTGCTGAAAGAAGAAAAGTACAAGCAAGAGAAAAAAGATTCTTTCATAGAGGTCCTAAGAGGACCAGCTGAAGCTATCATAAAAACACATGATAGACTGGGGGGTTGTAGCCACAGATGCATGTATCTCTTTTCAGTGGGGGTTCCTGGAAGCTGAGATTCCAGCCAGCGTGGTGGGTGCTGGTGAGGGCTCGCTTCCTGGCTTGCAGACAGCTGCCTTCTCTCTGTGTCTTCACCTGGCCCTTCCTTGCTGTGTGCATGGAGAGAATGGAATCCATCTCCTCCTTTTCTTTAAAGGATACAATTCTGTTGGATTAGGGATGCGTCCTTATGGCTTCACTTTACCTAATCCAATTCCCCAAACATATTCACTGTAGGGGTTAGGGGCTCGATAGGAGTTCTGTAATGGGTGTCACGATTTACCCACATCAGGGGTTCTAGAATTACAGAGAGAAAAGCCCAAAGGGTCATATGTAAGGAGTAATATCTAGATATTTCATTTTCTATATATTCTATCACTTTTTAACATTCTTCTCTAAGTATCAAAATATATCACTGTTATTTATAATGACACTGGAAATGCCTTGTAAAATGAAGATAGTCATTGGAGTTGCATGATTATCACAATGAAACCAAATTTAAAAGAGGAACATATAAACATATGAGATTTTATTTTAACTGAGAAAAATAAGATGAGAGAGCAACACATAGAAATAG
Organism: Galago senegalensis; assembly: GCA_963575145.1. NCBI lineage: Eukaryota > Metazoa > Chordata > Mammalia > Primates > Galagidae > Galago > Galago senegalensis. Next base: position 2,628 of record CAUYTI010028348.1, read on the forward strand.
AAAGGTTATTTAAAATTAGAAGAAATATTTCCAACTACTTTTCTGAAATTAGTAGGAAAATTTACAATCATTATGTTCTTAAAATTGCATGAAGATCAACAAGAATGGATCAATACTTACAACTTTTCTTATAAGTTGAAAGTAACAGGGTTACTGGTTTGATATCAATCCTTTTTCCCAAGATCATTTGGTCTTGAACTTGAGTATATTTGCTATTAGTGGAGATCAAAATATTCACTGGAAAAGTTTGTTAATGGTTTGTCTTTGAACTCAATGTATTCTAGAAATTCTTTTTTTTTTTTTTAGACAGAATCTGACTCTGTCACCCTTGGTAGAGTGCCCTGGCATCACAGCTCACAGCAACCTCAAATTCTTAGGCTCAAGTGATCCTCCTGCCTCAGACTCCCAAGTAGCTTGGACTGTAGCCACCTGCCACAACGCCCACTAATTCTTCTACTTAGTAGAGATGGGTTCCACTCTTGCTCAGGTTGGTCTTGAACTTTTGAGCTCAGGCAATCCACCCTCCTATGCCTCCCAGAGTGCTGGGACTACAGATGTGAGACACTATGTGGGGCTGAGAATACATTTTAAATTTAACATACAATTTAAATAGATTTGAATTGGTTCCACATGCAGAACACGTCTGTGCATATGAAGTGGTCCTGTTGTAATTCTCCAAAAAGAAGCAGCCTTATCCCAACTTAACCATTAGGAATGGGTTTTCCAGGTGCTCTCTTTAGTCTGGTGGTCCTCAGACGGGCCAGAAACCCTGCACTGTGATTATGAATTTCTTTTCCTGGAGAGCAGAAGGTTCACATACTTGGTGATACACACCATCTAATTGGATTGCTATTGAAGACAGCATCCTTACTCTAGAAGAGTTTGCATTGTCTCTGAAGAAACAGGTCATCTATAATAGAAGAACATCTAAGGCCATGGATGGTTTGTCATTGCAGCTGACGGAAGGCAAGGCCATGTCTGGAAGAGACGGATGGAACGTTTGTGCGATGAGGAGTTGAGTTGAGGCTTGTAGACTGGAGAGAAATTACCTGAGAAGTGATGTTGGCACCAGTTGGGGAAGAATGGGGTTTGTGTGGAACGGGGATTATATTAAATAAAAAGTCATCTCTTTGAATGTAATTTTACCTTCTCACTGTTCACCTTTGAAATTCTGAAATATGAGCAAGAACCTGGGATTTCAAATCGGACAGATGGAGCTTCAGTTTCCACTTCTCACCTGAGAACACTGTGGATGTGGTCACTGAGCCGAACCCAGCACCCCCCTGCACGTTCCCTGAAGTAAGAACGTAGCATTGGGTAACCGGCAGTGATTGATGTACTTTGAATTATTACTATTGTAACTCTCGATGGTGGAGTCATTGCATGTATTTTTAGCTAACCAAAAACATAATAATTTCTTTAGCTAATACAAATCGTTATTATTCAATAGTGAACTCAGCCCTCGAAGGATTTTTTTTCTCATAGGTACTAAATGGTTCATGATATTCTTCTTTGTCTTATATGCATATAATATGTGAACTACGTGTAGTGATATGAATTTGGTTTGCTGGCATTTATAATGGATGCAAAGAGCCTTGCCTGGGCCCCGGGTTCCTTGCCTGTTAGGGGTCACGTTCTCCCACCAGAGCTTGCTCTGAGGACGGAGGGGTCGGGATCACAAGCTGCTCTCCCTCCCGGTGCAGCTCGGCCACCGCCCCATGTAGCGCCTGGTCCCACCTGACTCCCTTCGTCTCTGCTGACATTTTCCATTTTGTCTTGTAGCAGGAGGAGCTCTGTGAAATACTTCCCCTCTGAGGAAGCTTCAGAAGGCACATTTCTTTCATAGAAAAGCTCCTTTTTATGGCTGTATTTTTCACAAGTACAACCTGTCTTTCATCACCGCGTGACCTTGACAAGATTCAGAGTCACAGAACCTCATCCTTCCCATGGCTCCGTGGGGATACCTGGTTGAACCCAATACAAAAAATTGCTCTCCATCATTCCTGAAAAACGGCCGCGCAGCCCTGAGTGTATTTCTGCAGTGACAGGGTGCCCAATAACTCAGCAGGCAGCAAATCCCGTCGCTGGCCATCCCTAAGCGCGTCCTATATTTGGCCAATCTATTCCTCCCCACAGCTTTCACTGGGCAGTAACTCAGGGCTGAGGGACAGGAAGGCATGTTAGGGAGGAAAAACGCTTCCTCCACTTTCTCCAGACAGAATGTAAATGAAATGTGTTTTCATCTCTCAATATTCTCCTGTACTAACTGCCGGTATTTCTGCTCAGTCACTGTCACTCTGGGAAGTGGTTTGAATTGAGCATTCTGCTATCCCCTGATGCACAGAAGGCCTGTAACATATTTCCTCACGTTCCAAATTCCTCACATCAGGCGCTCTCCTCTCAGGCTCCATTGGTTTTTATTATTAAGCTCTTACTTCATTTATTTTCCAATTGCTTTGCAGAGCTGTTGCATATTAAGCTAGTGGTTAACCTAAGTTATTTAGAGCAAAGCTATACTTTCCTCATTTATAAAAAGGGGATCCAACTTTGTGTGCCTGAGGACATTAGTTCCAATTTTAGAGTGCTTAATACATCCTCGTATCATTAAGATATTAGTCAAAATCATATTAACACCTGCATGCATGTGAATTGCATGTAACAAATAAAAGTTTTATATTTTCATAAAGGTGAAATGCTGGAAAGTGCACCCAGTTAATAGTAGTTGTGGGTATTTTATGAATATTGTTATCTTTTTCCTTGTTAAAGTTTTATAAATGTGAACCACATAACACCCTGTGAGGAAGGAACCATTCATATTCACCTTTTAGGGCTGAAGAAAACAGGTATGTGGAGAGAAAGGACATAGAGACAATGCTTGAAACTGGCATTTCTGGCCTCAAACATTGTATTCCTAACGGCTATGTCGGACGGCTTTGAGGCCTGCAGTAGGCACTCAATAATACATAGTAAGGATGATGCGACGGGCGCTTTTTGGTATCAGGAGGAAAGTTGGGAATTTATTTTAGTGAATGCATGTAGAATAAAGAGATTTTACATCCTTCTCGGGGAACTCTGCATATCATCTTTCCTGCAGCACCGCCGGGTACATTGAACACTGGAGTTTTCAGTGGATGACAGAGACTAAGGATGTGTTCCTTTTCTTGGACTGAAAAATCTCCAATTTTGGATGGAAAAATATTTCAACAAATTTAACACAAGATCTCAGATATTAAAATTACAAAGACAGGTTTTGACCAAATACTTGGAAAAGGAGATTTATCTAACTTTTTAAGGCTTTGGATGAACCTTCAAATCAAAGATAGTGAAGTTCTGGTGTTTACGGCATTCCTCAGTTTTCAAGTATGAGTCGAAGTTACCTTATTCCACCAAAGTTTATAGCCACAGAGGCCATTGTCAGACTAAATTAGGTACAACTTGTCCCTGTGGTTCTTGAGAGGAGAAAATACAGTTTGCAAGCTTTGTCACTGTGATGACTATTTGTAATTGGGACATTTATAATTGACACTTTATACCAGAGAACCGAGGGTACCTTCCGACCCTCTGCTGCTCCCGAGCAGGTGGCGGGGTGGGTGGAGGTTTGGCCTGTTGTCACTCAGTGTCATCACTGTGCACACTGAGCATGTGCTGAGCCTAAAGGAAGGAGGGACAGGGCAACCTGGAATGCAAAGTCACATTTTTCAAATCAATATCAAAATTTTACATTCCAGCTCTGTGGTTCCAATAAATAGCAACCCAGACATGCAGTTCATTTAAATATTCACAACTTCATTAATGTGTAGGAGACATTGTCCTTTTCATATCACGTTAAATTTGAACTGAGTGCATGCTCAATCCTTCTGAATGCAGTTTAGGGAAATCTCTTGAGGATTATTATCTTTACTACTGCTTAATTTTTTTCTTTTTTGGTTTTTTTTTTTTGAGATGGAGTCTTGCTGTGTTGCTCAGGCTGGCCTGGAACTCCTGTACTAAAGCAGTCCACCCACCTCAGCCTTCTGAGAACCTGACTGGGGTGGTTTCGACTGCACTCTCACTCAGCCTCTGCAGGCATCTGCCAGAAAGCCTTACAAAAGTCCAAGTCGAGTAAGGTTGAACTGGATCCAAGTGATTTTACAGGTGAGAAAACTGACTCATAAGGATCCAATCATCACCTTAAATATAAAGTTTAAGTCGTATACAGGAAAAGCTCTGTAAGGTGAATGCCCAAGGGATGGTAACACATGTCCAATATACAGAGACGGTCAGCATAAGGAACTAGGACAGGTGTACTGCCCACATGTGGTGCATGTCCAATATACAGAGATGGTCAGCATAAGGAACTAGGCCAGCTGTACTGCCCACATGTGGTGCATATCCAATATACAGAGATGGTCAGCATTAGGAACTAGGCCAGGTGTACTGACCACATGTGGTGCATGTCCAATATACAGAGATGGTCAGCATAAGGAACTAGGCCAGGTGTACTAACCACATGTGGTGCATGTCCAATATACAGAGACGGTCAGCATAAGGAACTAGGCCTGCAGTACTGACCACAAGTGGTGCATGTCCAATATACAGAGATGGTCAGCATAAGGAACTAGGCCAGCTGTACTGCCCACATGTGGTGCATGTCCAATATACAGAGACGGTCAGCATAAGGAACTAGGCCAGGTGTACTGACCACATGTGGTGCATGTCCAATATACAGAGACGGTCAGCATAAGGAACTAGGCCTGCAGTACTGACCACATGTGCTGCATGTCCAGTCTATGAAAATTAGGTCAACCTAGGAGGTGGTCAGTGTAGAGAGGTGGTCAGCTAGGGAGCTTCTACTACATATTCATTTAAAAATTAATATTTTAATTAATACTAAAATAGATCAGAGTTTTATCAAATATAAGTTAATAATAAGTTATGTTTATTAATTTTAAGCCAAAATTGAGTGAACATTTTGCTAAAATAATTCTTAACTGTGTCTAAGACTTAGCTAGTAAATCTGATGATTGTTTTACTCATGATAAAAAGAAGAATATAAATAAACAAACAAAAAGCAATAACATTTCCCTCTTAATAGCACAGTGATATGTTGCTTAATCATTTTGATATAATAAATATACTTCAGTCACCTGGTGGCTCTAACATGTAAAGGTGGAATTGCTCCCATTCTTCTCCAGTAAACAGGAATTTTGGAAAATGCAGATGTAGATGGTGTTGGAGAACTTCCAGTCTGTGCCCCATCTTGCTGTATAAACTCTTAAAAAGCTAATGGCATTTTATAAGGAAAAAACAGCAGAAGTCCAAAGTGAATTTGCATTATATTGCTTGTCTGATACATGTCTTTGAGAAACTATGAAATTAATATGATACATGATATTCATAGATAGTGTTAATATATCTGCCATATAAGAAATGCCTATTTAATTTTAGCTTTAGGCACTGTTCAAACAGACTTAGGGATTTTATGATGAAAGCTGCCATGTGACATCAGTTCTCCCCTCAGTTTCTGGGGTGCTGCCAGATGATGGTCCTTGGGTGCAGACGTCTTTGGGTACTCACAATTCTAAGTTCATACATAATTCCTTTCACAAGCAGCCTGCATTCAATGTCAGATGAACACAGGAGATAAGATCCAGGTGCCCCACCTTGCCCAGACCCTCACACACACTCCTGCCTCAGGTACAGATGTCCCCGTGGGCATGGCTCAGGTGCCCCGCCCCGCCCAGACCCTCACACTCCTGCCTCAGGTGCAGATGTCCCCGTGGGCATGGCTCACGTGCCCCACCCCGCCCAGACCCTCACACACACTCCTACCTCAGGTGCAGATGTCCCCTGGTATGGCTCACGGCATGTCCAGGGTGGCACCACAGCTCATCCCCCCCACCCCCCATGCCACAACTCTCCACCTCATCCTGGGTGAGTCAAATCACTCTTCGTGATGAGCATCCTGGGTGCTAATTTTACTCTCAGATCTTGCAGCCTGAAAACCTTAAACACAACAGTCAGTGCCAAAAATTGTCCAAATAAAAGAGACGTTAAAATGCAATTTTGAAGCTGCCATCCAGCTGGTGATAAAAACCCCACTGTGGTAGTGGAGCACAGAGAGTCCCCAGCACAAGATCATGGGCAGTTACTTGAAGATTCCCTGGCTGTGACCTGCAGTGTCACACCCCTGGCAAGGACCACTTTATCTGGTCTGATCTGGCTTTAGGAAATGTGTGAGATGGTAACTATAGGAATGTGGGACTGTGAGGCTATTGCTAAGCTTGAGAGTGATTGACAATTAAAAATTAAATGTGGACAACAGAGGCCTTAATGATTACCTATAAACAAACTCTCATCTCCTGAAAATGGAAGGCAAAGAAGGCTGAGAACCAGACCTGGGGCCTAAGGAGAAAAGTAGCTGAGCTTCGGGGGTGGCACCTGTGGCTCAAAGGAGTAAGGTACTGGCCCCATATACCGGAGGCGGTGGGTTCAAACCTGGCCCTGGCCAAAAACTGCAAAAAAAAAAAAAAAAAAAAATAGCTGAGCTTCAAAGAAGTAAAACCTCACTGGAGGCAGAAGTGCCATGCTGAGTGAGAAACGGAGCTGGGAGAGAATGACTCTCACACAGAGAACAAGGAGTATAAAGCCTCTGCCCTCTTACCTCAACTCGAGGAGCCTCACGTGCCACCCTCCACCCCAGAATTCTCCAGCAGCCCGCTGATTATCTCACTGGGACTGCATAGCAGCTCACCTCCCTCCATCCCATCCTGGCTCCTCCTCTTCCCTCATAAGCATGTGAATCCCCAAAGCTCTGCCTAACAGATACTTTGCCAAGGAATCTCCATAGCAGAGCCTGCTTCCTAAGAAACACCATCTGTGCACTTATGTTTTTCTTATGGAAATGACTTCCCTTGTTCCATCACTGACTAGTCTTTCTGGCACCTTCAGGAAGGGTTTAATTTCAGTTGCTGTGATTTCCCACTCTGAAAGTTGCCGCATCATTCTTTCTTCAGTTTCCATATATCTGATGAGACTCCCTGTGTCTCCACATATTAAAACTATATTTCCTTTTAGTTCATTGAGGCATTTCTGACAGCTGCTTTGTGTTTGTCCATAAAGACCAACTTTGGGGCCACTAGGGTTTGCTTTATTTTTTTATTTTAAATGCTTTCTTCTCCTCTTGACAGTGAATTACACTTTTTTTCCTCTTTGTTATTGTGGTGATTAAATAAGTATTGATCATTTTCATAACACAACCAGTGTAGAGACTCTCGATCCTGTTATCATCCTCAAAAAAAAATGTTAATCCTTTTTTTGGCAGTCAGAATAATTATTGTCTAATCACCTTGACCTTGAGTAAATGTGGTTTTATACTTCGTTTGTGAAGATATGTGTAGAAATTTGAAGTGTTGGCCAGGCTTTCTAACTTAGAGGGACTCAAGCTCTAAATTCCTTCTTCTCTGAGATCTCTTAGGGTTGGCGTTGGGTAGACTTTGCTCCAGAGCCTCATACTGTCCAGTCTCTCCTGGTTGTCATGGGTGATACTAAGATTGCCAGTGAGCCCAGTGTTATTGGAAGTGTACTCAAATGTACTTCAGTGTTACGGGAAGTCGTCCATCTTGAGTCTGTGTCTCCTGCCATCTGGAATATCTTGGGTGGCTTGTACTAGATGTACTCATATGGGGGTGGCCCTTTAACACGAGCATGCAGGTGGGCGGCACGTGGGCTTCTGAAACACTCTGCACAGCTCCCCTCCCTCATGACCTTTGCCTTCCCAAGAGCCCATCTGCTTCAGCTGCAATAGAGTCTGATCCCTGCTTCTTTGGTTTACTACATCTGTGTTTTGCCTCTTGCAACAGAGTTAGTAAATTTACTCCCAGAAGAAAACTGGTGGTTCTGGGACTTACCACGTGAATTTCCTCCTTCCAAGGCTGAAGTCTTACAAGGCCCGTCATTCAGAGCCTTGTACACTCCGTGGAGTCACTATGTGCTTGTTTCACAATGCAGGATCTAGAGCAGGTGCTTCATCATGAAAAGAAGCAGAAGTTGAGAGAATTTATCTCTATATTCCAAAATATCACGTTTCCTAATTCAGTCCTATATTTGCACAAGCATGGGTTTTTTTGTTTGTTCTTGCCCTAAATAAGACTAACATAAAGTCACAGAATTATTTATTTCAGACTAAATCAGAACTTTCTTATCCAGGTACAGGTTGATGTTTGGGATGTGACTTTTTGTGAGGAATGCAGAAGATTAGGAGGGACACTTACAGAGAAGAGGTGGTATGTGTTGTTGGTGTTAACTTCTTGCCCTTCTTATCCTGAATGCAGACATTTCGTGTGGTCCGAACAGATTTCTTCTTTCCCTAAAACTAAGCCTTGCCAAGTCTTTTCTTCTGTAGGATTTCTTTAACAAATCAGAAGTTCTATCATAGTCCATGTTACAGGGACAATTTGGTTTCTTTTTTTGTTCTTCTTCTTTTTTTTTTTTTTTTTTGATAGTGTGTAGCCACTCTTACATAAAAGAGTGCTCAGTCCGTTTTTTTCTCTCTCTCTCCTTTTGAAATAAAGATTCCATAGTAGTAACAGTGGAAGCTTCATTCTGCACGGCTGGAGGTTGAGAGCTGACAGGAATTTCCACAGAAGGCACTATTGGTTAAAAACATCTCATTCTCCATGCTTTCCATCTCTGAATCAAAGGGACGAAATACAAGGCTCTGAAAATCATGTTGGAAGATGAGCAATTGAACCAAATGTATAAATAAATTCACACCAATTAAAATTTACAGAGATGTCACAAGATTTTACCAAAGACTCCTTTCTACCAGTTGAAAACATTTCAGCACTTGGAAAAAAATCATATAATTGAGAAATAGCCCAGAATTAATGAGCACAGAAACTGAGATCTGAATGACACACAAAAACAGGTGGGGACAAGGTGTGGACAAGATGGGGGGTGACAAGGAAAGGACAAGGTGGGGACAAGGCATGGACAAGATGGGGGTGACAAGACAAGGACAAGGTGGGGACAAGGCAGGGACAAGGTGGGGGTGACAAGGCAAGGACAAGGCGGGGACAAGGCAGGGACAAGGTGGGGACAAGACAGGGACAAGGCAGGGACAAGGCATGGACAAGATGGGGGGTGACAAGGCAAGGACAAGGTGGGGACAAGGACAAGCATTTGGAGTCGGGTGAAACATTCCACCACATCCTTGTTCCGTGGCCCTGCTCTGACCCAAAGAAGATTCTTTTGCTTACTTTTTGAGGCTGTGCCTCTGCCTCCTCGCATTGTCTTTCATTAATTGCCCCTGTCTTGACTCTTATCTAAGTGTGGAATAATGAGAGAGAAAAAGAGCCGGGGAGAGAGGGGAAGAGATGACAGAGGCGTAGAGACAGAGATAGAGAAGGGGAAAGATTAACAATGTAAACAACGTTCCACTGGCAGGAGAGACATTTCCTTAACTGAGCTCCGAGAAAATAGTAACTATCACTTCCTCAGTAATTGCTTGAGAAAAACAGTTGTTTTCCATAAAAAAAAAAAAAAGGTTGAGTGGTACCAGGCAACACTACCAGGGACTTGTAGGAGGGAACAATTAATTCTCCCAGAAATGAAAAAAGGAAAGTGGTCTGTTCATGAAACACTGAGAGTAGGCCAGCAGGTGAGTGGAACAGTGTGGAATGTGCCCTGAGTAATCGTCTGTGGAGAAGGGTTATCATTCATTCATCTACTCAACAAATAGTTACTGAATTGGTACTTAAATGGTCCTAGACTTTGAGAAAACAATAGTGATCAAAAATAAATATTTCCCCTGTGTCCACAGAACTTGAACAGAAGGTGGGGTACGGCACTGCTGACGAAAGCGTGGGGTGCGGCGCTGCTGACTAAAGCGTGGGGTGCGGCGCTGCTGAAGAAAGCATGGGGGTGCGGCGCTGCTGACGAAAGCGTGGGGTGCGTTGCTGCTGAAGAAAGTGTGGGGGCGCGGCACTGCTGAAGAAAGCATGCTCACCCACTGGTGCTGCTGCTTTACCGCCAGACATTAAAGTGGGAAAACTGGACCCCAACTAGACTCATAGTCCAGTTTGCCACCTTGGTGTATGTTGTTATAGCGTAAAGGACATAGGACATGGACTGAAACGTCTCAGATCACTTTTCATTTTCTTTGTGTAACACAGAAATAAATGGTAAATTTTATTTTTTCATAAAAATAATTTTTTAGGAACCATGCAGTTGAAGCACAGGGTCCCATGAGATGAATGACAGGGACTCTGACCTAACCTAAACTTCCAGAGAGGTATTTTGTAGAAGGTGCGATGAGTTGAGAGCTGATTGGTGGGAAGCATTGCGTTAGTGGAATGAAAGGCAATGGAAATATTACAGATGAAGGCTCCTGATGGCACAGCAGAGAAATACACGTAGACTCTATCTCAAGAGAGGCTGAACCATGCTGGACATCAACTAATGTAAACACTAGGTTATTGAATTTAAAGAAAATGTTCAATAAAAAATAATCACATTTGCATTCTAAAGATCAGTCCAAATGAACTGTGGAGAAAAAATGATGACAGGATGGGACAGATGCACAGAAGTTTTTCTCGGGGGTGGGTGAGAAACGCAATGTTTTGCCTTAGGCAAGAGAGATGAAGAGATTAGAACAGATTTTGAGGGTGAAAGGAGGAGACACCCCACATTTAATCCATTAGAAATGAGACAAGAGTGATGGGAAAGGGGGTACCTATGGCTCCTGTGTTTTCATCTGCAGTAAACATGATGTCAGTGTTTTCCACTAACAGCAGCTGGAGGAGGCACCTTGTGAGGTGGGTGATGAGGGTGGCAGGTTATTGGGAGCTCAGTTTCTTGGGTATCAAATTTGAGGTGACTGTGCAAACATCAGGAGGACTTGTCAGATAGCTCTGGCTCATCTTCTCTGATGAAAAGTCAGCTAGAGCATCTGACTGAGGAGCTGAACAGAGCCACGGAGGTGGGGCTAACAGACTCCAGGGAGCGCTGTGCAGGGTGTAGGTTGGGACCTGTGTCAGACTTAGAAGTAATAAGTAGAGACGAGTAAAACACAGAAGTGCGGTGTCAAGAGAATATTTCAGATAATATGGGCTAGGCGGAAATGAACAAAATATGGGAAAGAAGAAAATGAACTAGACAGTGGTGGTGATGCGCCAGATTCTGTGATTCTGGAAAGGTGGTAAGAGTGACCACTCCACCATCAATATGGGATGAGTAGGGCAACACCTGTTGCTCAGAGGAGTAGGGCACCGGCCTCATATGCCAGAGGTGGTGGATTCAAACCCAGCCCTGGCCAGAGACTGCAAATAAATAAATAAACAAACAAACAAACAAACACACATATATATATATATATATATGATGAGTACATGCAGCCCGTCTCCTTTATTTACCCCTCACAACAGTCCTATGACCTGGGGCTTATTTTGTTCCTCTTTCCATTTGAAAACAAAAGCCTAGAACCCACAATTTACTCATCACATAGCTTTGTCAGAGTTGCACAACTGATAGAAATGATCCACACTGGAGCAAAGGGGAATATTTCCTCCTCCCACTGTACTGAAAAAGTGTTTTCTTTGGAATTGGGACTTGTCTTTAAGAGCCATTTAACACAAGAGAATTCCAGATGGGCCAGCGGCCGTGAGCAAGCCCAGGGCACTCTGCAGGCAAAAGCTGAGTGCGTCCCTCCAGCTGCCTGTGGGAAGTCATTTATGTCCTAAAGAATCGCTTACAGATAAGAAAGTATATGCTCATTCTAACCCTCATTTATATAATTTATTAAACAGAAAGTTGTTCATCTATGTATTTCTTTCTTTTAAAAAAAAGTATGCATTTATCAAGTGTATGTAACAAACACAGACTGAGCACGAGCCGGAGTGAAGGGCTGTGGTCGCGGTGCCTGGACTCCGCCACCTGCTGCTGTCCTCTCTGCCCTCTGAGGACACTGAGCTGTGGAAAGGATGCTCTGCCCTTCAAATGTTTGCATTCAATTTTAGGAACATGTCTTTCTGTAGATGAAAAATATAAATATCTCTGGTTGGTTTCTTCAGTTTTATTTTGGGGGCAAATAACTATCACTAAAACCTATCTGTAATTTAATGTGAGAATACAAGTCTTTTTAAAGGAAATAGAAATGCACATTTGAAAATCCTCTATGTAAGGTCTTGAAAATCCTCTGTGTAAGGTCTTGCTGTCAGACCAGAGTTTAAGCCCTTACTTGGGTCTATGTTAATTTTAGATGTTTAAATTTAGGAAAAGTGTCTAATTTCTTGGAAGTTCTGACTTCTTATTTGAAAATAAAGATGGTAGCATCTTGCAGATATTTTTGTCAGGCATATGTTTTGTAAATTTAAAATTCTGACATGATATGGGTCACATGATAGGCACTCAGTAAATAATACAAATTGTTATTTCTATTGCTGTCACTATTTTCATAGGATAGTAACTTTCAATTTGTGTTTTAAGAAAGGAAATTCCTTTTCCAAGTAGATAAAAAAGTAAAAATTTTCCCTGTGACAAAAAAGCATTTTTTTTGTTAATTGGAAGTATTCTTCAAACTGTTATTCTTTTGCTAAAATAGTTCAAATTCTCCCTAACCTACTAGTACACACTGACGTACGTCCTGTTCCCTGAACATCAAGCTCCTTTGTATTTGCCTTATTTTTCTAGGAAACAAAGTAAATAAATAGCAATTATAGGATGGGATATTTTGCAGATAAACACTTATTAGCATAGTTATGGATAGAAATTTTATATATCAGATATCTAAATCAATATATGAAATATATAATAAATCTTGGAAAGGGTTAATTTTTCAAGATTTGATGCAGTTTTATATACCAAAGAATATATACAACTATGTAAAGAGGAATTAAATATTTAGCATATTTTAAAATTAGCATTTATGTTTAAATATGTCTATAGTAATATTTTCCATAGATGTTATAATAGTTCGTAGAACTGCTGTAACAAATCACCTCAAACTGTGTGAATTCAAAGAGACACTGGCTTTTTCCATGTTTTTGAGGTCAGAAGTCTAAAGTGAAGTACTGGGTGGAGACACATGTCCTCTGGCAGCCCCGGGAATGATCCCTCTCTTCCTCCACCAGCCTCTGCAGCCTTTAACACTGGGCTGGCTCATACTGCCTCTCCGTCTCTGCTCATGCCCTGTTCTCTGGGCATCTTTTCTGGTGTCTGTCTTCTAAGGACACTTGTCACTAGAGTTAGGATTTATTCAGATAATCCAGGATGACCTCCCCTTCTCAAGAGCCTTTACTTAAGTACCCTTATCTCCTTATTCCAGATAAGGAAACACTCACAGGTCCCAGAGATTATGTCACAGGCACATTTGGGGGGGCACCTTACAGCTCCTTCCAGATGTTCCTGGGTGCGCTGTGGTAGGATGTTCCCTGGATAAATAATTTGGGGACTCACTCCATGCACTATTACTGTCAATGAGATTCACGTCTGAAAAAATGAGCCATCCCAAAGTACACAGAATGGTTTCCCTTTTCTCAATATTCTATTTGCCATATTCATTGCTCCCTGAAAGCATTTTTTAAAATAAAATGTATGGTAATAAATTTGAAAGCATTCATATTTACATTTTCAGCAATGCCAGTCAATATTCACACATACAACACACATAGTATATGTATGTTGTAAACTGTATAGTATAGTAAAAACTGATATATATATGTATGTACATATATATATAAAAATTTAATTTATTCCTATGAGAGTATTGCAGGACTATTTTAAAAACAAATTCATCAGTGAGACGATTTACAAAGACAGATAAAGCCTTCAATTACTCAAAATCCCTAAAGATTATTGAAAATTATAATAAGCAATTCTATGTCTCAATCAGATCCTTAATTGACACTGAATTCTAGTGAAGCAATTTCTTTCTTTTTTTTTTATTGAATGGTAACTATGTACATTAATGCACTTCTGGGGTATAGTGTGGGGTTTTCACCCGAAGCAATTTATTTCTTTAGCAAGAGTTATCACTAGAAATATTCCTTATTCCTTACAGAGACTGTGCAAAACACTTAAAATAGGAGACCCAGAGACAGGCCTCAGATCAGACACACATGCGTGAAACCTGGGTGCAGGTATTAAAGTAAACAACCTTAAATGAAACAGGCTGATAACTGCAGGTAAAAACTGACTGGCAGGTTGGCAGCTACCCCTGCCACCTTACATGAACTTTGGGTGGTTACAGTATCATTTACATTGTGGCTTCAAAAGTTTTCTGCCCTTGAAGTCACCATGACAGTTCTAAAACAACCATATAAAGTATGAAAATGGGTAATTCTAGGAATGACCTCCCAAATTCATTGTAAAATCCAGCCACTTAACCTTGGATATCCTTTCCTCAATCAGCAAGCCTACAAAAGGTCCAAACCAGCTTCCTCTGAGCACACCTGCTCCCTGGGAGTGCCCTTCCACCTTCAGGGAAAGCCGTCACCCGCTCCCTTCCGTTGTGTGCCCTGAAACCTTTCCCCAAGCACTTGGGAAGAACACCAAGCACTTGGGAAAATCTCCTCTCAGAGAACAATAGCAGAAACACAAGCTTCATTTTTTTTTTTTTCTGAATTTTTATTTTGGCATCACTTATCCTTAAAATGTAAGCTAAATACTCATCAGCCACTTCACTCTGATCAGTCCTGGACATTTCACTTAGGGTAAGTGGTGCTGTATCTCTTTGAGGATGAGTGTTGGTCAGTAAGGAAGGACTTAGATGTTTTACTACCTCAGCCACTACTGTTTCCCCACTGATGCTTTTGATCACCCACCTGCTCTACTCCTCCATTTTCAGTATAACTCACTCTCCACCGTCTAACATTTATGAGGATCCCAGCATTTCTCTCCAGTGCGGCAGTCATGGAGAATTTGCCTGCCCACCGGAAATAACAGGACTGCATTCTCTATGTAACAGGCCTGTATCCTCTATGTAACAGGCCTGTACCCTCTATGTAACAGGCCTGTATCCTCTATGTAACAGGACTGTATCCTCTATGTAACAGGCCTCTATGTAACAGGCCTGTATCTTATATGTAACAGGACTGTATCCTCTATGTAACAGGACAGTATCCTCTATGTAACAGGACTTTATCCTCTATGTAACAGAACTGTATCCTATATGTAACAGGACTGTATCCTCTATGTAACAGGACTGTATCCTCTATGTAACAGGACAGTATCCTCTATGTAACAGGACTGTACTCTCTATGTAACAGGACTGTACCCTCTATGTAACAGGACTGTACCCTCTATGTAATAGGACTATATCTTCTATGTAACAGGACTGTACCCTTTATGTAACAGGACTGTATCTTCTATGTAACAGGACTGTATCCTATATGTAACAGGACTGTACCCTCTATGTAACAGGACTGTACCCTCTATATAACAGGACTGTATCTTCTATGTAACAGGACTGTATCCTCTATGTAACAGGACTATACCCTCTATGAAACAGGACTGTACCCTCTATGTAACAGGACTGTATCTTCTATGTAAGAGGACTGTGTCCTCTATGTAACAGGACTGTATCCTCTATGTAACAGAACTGTATCTTATATGTAACAGGACAGTATCCTCTATGTAACAGGCCTGTACCCTCTATGTAACAGGCCTGTATCTTCTATGTAACAGGACTATATCCCCTATGTAACAGGACTGTACCCTCTATGTAACAGGACTGTACTCTCTATGTAACAGGCCTGTATCTTCTATGTAACAGGACTGTACCCTCTGTGTAACAGGACTGTATCTTCTATGTAACAGGACTGTACCCTCTGTGTAACAGGACTGTATCTTCTATGTAACAGGACTGTACCCTCTGTGTAACAGGACAGTATCCTCTATGTAACAGGACTGTATCCTCTATGTAACAGGACTGTACTCTCTATGTAACAGGACTGTACCCTCTATGTAACAGGACTGTATCTTCTATGTAACAGGACTGTACCCTCTGTGTAACAGGACTGTATCTTCTATGTAACAGGACTGTACCCTCTATGTAACAGGACTGTATCTTCTATGTAACAGGACTGTATCCTCTATGTAACAGGACTGTATCCTCTATGTAGCAGGACTATATCCTCTATGTAACAGGACTGTACCTCCTATGTAACAGGACTGTACCCTCTATGTAACAGGACTGTATCCTCTATGTAACAGAACTGTATCCTATATGTAAGAGGACTGTATCCTTTATGTAACAGGACTGTGTCCTCTGTGTAACAGGACTGTATCTTCTATGTAACAGGACTGTACTCTCTATGTAACAGGACTGTATCTTCTATGTAACAGGACTGTACCCTCTATGTAACAGGACTGTATCCTCTATGTAACAGGACTGTACCCTCTATGTAACAGGACTGTATCCTCTATGTAACAGGAGTGTACCTCCTATGTAACAGGACTGTATCCTCTATGTACCAAGACTATACCCTCTATGTAACAGGACTGTATCCTCTATGTAACAGGACTGTATCCTCTGTGTAACAGGACTGTATCCTCTATGTAACAGGACAGTATCCTCTATGTAACAGGACTGTACCTCCTATGTAACAGGACTATACCCTTTATGTAACAAGATTGTATCCTCCTTTTCTGTGACCTGTGTCTTCTCAGTGTGTGGCTCAACTGAAAAGCAGAAATTGAAAAACAATTATAATATAGAATCTGCATCATGGGTGAGATTCTGAGTATCATTCTCTCTGTTCATTCTGTTTAATTTGGAACAACCAATATTAATGGGATTCTATGTGCAGAGCCAGTGGTCAGCTGTAGGGAGCAGAAGTGAGGGAGCGAGGGGTTTATTGTTCCTGTCCAGTAAGGGCTCAAGTCTGGTCAAAAGGAAATGAGGTGTATAAATAAATGAAATGATTGTTAGGGAGCTGGCATTTCACTTGCTCCACTTCACCTTCAAAGATCTGACTGAGGAGCATCCCTGAGTATTCAGCAGCCTGATGGAAAAGAGCAGACTGTTCAGTTTGTCTGTGCGGGCATCATAACTTCACTGTGGGTAACTCAGAGGGCAGGTTTCTCTGGGACAGTAAGGCCAAAGTAGAGGTCTTGGGCCACTCATGAACAGGTGTGCTCACAAAGACAGGCAAAGTGGTGAGCACACCCAAAATATCACATGGCCTGCTGCATGGGGTGACACATGAAGACTGTAGAGCAGCCACTTTTCCTATTGCTGAAAAGACAGCAGAGTGAGGGCAGGTCTCCTCATAGCAGGCAGAAGAGAGGGACGCCTCGTCAGAATGGCTTTGCCTAGCTCTGCACAGAGGTGACACTGCAGCTGGTGAGGGAGCAATGCGCCAGCCTTTCTCACTGAAGCATGAAGTCCTGAGCACTATAAAAGCTCTGATATATCTCAATAAAAACAAGTGTTTTCCTTCAAACTCCTCACAAAGGCACAGAGGAGGAAGGTCTGTTTTCTTAGTTCTTTACATGATGGGCACATAGGCAATGATAAGTATATTCCTCTGATAGCTATATGTCATTCAATTTTTGCAAATCTGCATGTGGAAATAAATACTACTATCATTTATATTATATTATGTTGTATTATATTGTCAGTGATGCAAGGGAGTCTGACTTGCTACACCCCCATTCTTGTCCAAATTACAATTCGGTGTGATGAATGTGGCATTGAAAGCATGGGTAAGGTTCAGAAGCAGGACACAGGAATCACTGAATACATTCATTTACAGGAATTTCATTAAAACAGGAAATTCTATAGGAAATTCCTAAGGAACATTTTGCGGAGATGGTGGTATTTGAATAAGGCATTTTAAATTAATGTTTTTTGCAATTAAATTTATCTACTAACTTCAAACATTTAGTCTAATTTGACTCTTATTTCATGGACTAGGTTCTCTGTAATAGCATCTATATTAGGCGAGGAAGAAAACTCGGAATTGATAGAAATGACAATAATCACCTAGTCCTGTAATTCTCTGAGCCTAGAAGCTGCCAGTCTTCCACGCTCAACACTTCTGTAAGTACAGAATTGAAGCTCCTCCAGGAGCAGCTGCCTTGGCCGTGGGGCGTGGTTGCTGCAGATGCTGGTCTTGTGAACAGCAGCGGTCAGCCTGGGCCACCCCACACTCGCACGCTCTCCCATTTGCCTCTAACAAAGCAGACCAGGGTCTCAGTGTTCTTGTCCCTCAGGCTGTAGCATCCTGATGGTTAGTGAGGTGGGAGTTATTCGCTTGATTATTTTTCCCTATGTCTTTAACAGAAGGAAAATTCAATGGCACCATCTTACCCAGTTAGATAATTTAATGAATGGAAACAGTCTCATGGAAGGGTACAACGGATAATATGAAGTATTTCTGTGATTAACAATTTTGAGTCAAACATAATCAATAAACCTTAATAGTGCCTTGATATGGTATTTCTTTTCCAAAGGAGAAAATCCTTCATGGGAAGTTATCTGAAAGAGTTTATAACCCAGCTAGCTCTCTTTGTTTAATCTCACCTCCTCTGCAAAAGTAAAGGAACATTAAGAAATATTCATTCATAAACCTTTACCATAAAAGACAGCTGATCCTATGTGGAAAACAATGTACACCATCAAAGGATAAATGGCGTTGTGTGTGCGCATCTATGTATGTTTGTGTGGGTCTGCACTTTTGTGTATGTTGAACAGCTCTGGAGACTGAGATGGTGTGAGAGGAGCTGCAGATAAGGAGAGTGGGTAGGAAGGGTGGAAGGAAGCTCCTGCCCATGCAGAAGGGCTTGAGTCTTAACCATTAAGGGGAGTGTTCTTCAGACTGAAGCCTCCACATACTGGAGAGTAATGAAATCAGTTTAGCTGCGGAAAACATTTTTTTTTTAATTAAAATAAACTGAAGTAGAACATATAAAATTTTGTGACAGGTTGCAAGAGTGAAAGTTGGTTTGTGACACTTTGTTTCATGATATGATTGATAGATGTGCAGATAGAAAGATGATAGATAGGTGCAGATAGACTATGTGTGTTTATACTGGACCATTCATAAAATGCATTTTTTACTATTCCTAAGGACAAAATTTAAAAACTACCATTATGAAAAGCTAAAAATTTTCATTAATAGATCATTACTACCTACTTTTCATGTACATTTATTAAATTAAAAATTAGTGTGGGAGAATCTCTGCAAATAGATCTGAAAGGAAGAATGGCAGTTATTAAATCAACTGGCCAAAATTTTCAGTTGGTGTGATAGAAGCAGGGCCCGGACTGTGTGCTCTTGCTCAGGTCACTCTCGCGACATCCATCAGAAGAGCCAGGAAGAGTTCTGGCCGTGCTCCCAAGTTCCTTCATTGTTTCCATCCTACCAGTGACCACTGTTACCAAGCTAACTACAAAGTTGTCACTACTGGTAGAATAGAAACTGTTGTTATCTGCAGCATGTAAGAATTTCATTTTCTTAGGAAATAATGGCATAGGCAATATGTCCCGTATTGTAGGAAATCTAAACATTCTAGGGTGGATTTTTTGTTTAAATTCCAGAATTTGCATGTTCCCAGGATAACCACCACAGTCTGTTTTTCCATTACCTCCTTGGCTGGTGTCTGGGCATTATTGTCACTATGGTCCCCTCTCTAGAGGTACAGCTCTTGCATGCAAAGCTGAGCTAGTGTGGTTTTAAACAGAAATTTGAACAGTGATATTGGACTTGGGATGATTGTTGCCAGTGTTAGGAGTTATTTTTTCTTTTTCTTAAGAGCAACAACTTGACCCTGGCAACTAACACAATTCATCATCTGCTGGCAGGCAACCAAGAGCAAAAGAAAAAAAAAAGAAGCTATTGAAAAAGATACCATCAGCTTCAGCCCTCTATGGCTAGTAAAATATGGAAAAATCAAAACTCGCTCTTAAAAAAGTGAGAGCATAATAAATCTTTCTGTAAACTAAGCTATGATTTTATACTATAAAAAAGAAAAAAGGCTAAAATTGGATATACTTTATAACAACTATAAGGGATCCATAATAATAAAGTGTGCTTAACATTTTTGCAGTAAATATTATTATTTACTAATAATAATTAGTAAGTAATTATTTAAGGTTCAGAAATATCTGTTTTAATCAGAAGGCAGGAAAGTGTTTTTATGAAACAAATTTTGGAATATTTCCAGATGTAGAAAACTTCAGAGATTAACGTAAGAATGTCTGCATTCGTCATACAGACATTACTCATGTTTGTTCATTTATTCACATATTTCATATTTATGGATGACATAAATTCCTGCTTTGACACTTGGTATAGCAGTAAAATTTATATTATTATGCAAATATCTTTGATATTTATAAAATCATGTCATGTTGTATCCGTGGGTCTGTGGCCATCATATTCACAAAATCATGTCGTGTTGTATCCATGAGTCTGTGACTTTCATATTTATAAAATCATGTCGTGTTGTATCCGTGGGTCTTTGGCCGTCATATTTATAAAATCATGTCGTGTTGTATCAGTGGGTCTGTGGCCGTCATATTTATAAAATCATGTCATGTTGTATCATCGGTCTTTGTCTGTCATATTTATAAAATCATGTCGTGTTGTATCCATGGGTCTGTGACTTTCATATTTATAAAATCATGTCGTGTTGTATCCGTGGGTCTGTGGCCATCATATTTATAAAATCATGTCGTGTTGTATCCATGGGTCTGTGGCTGTCATATTTATAAAATCACGTCGTGTTGTATCCGTGGGTCTTTGGCTGTCATATTTATAAAATCACGTCGTGTTGTATCCGTGGGTCTTTGGCTGTCATATTTATAAAATCACGTCGTGTTGTATCCGTGGGTCTGTGGCTGTCATATTTATAAAATCATGTCACGTTGTATCTGTGGGTCTTTGGCTGTCATATTTATTAAATCATGTCGTGTTGTATTGTGGGTCTGTGGCTGTCATATTTATTAAATCATGTCATGTTGTATCGTTGGTCTGTGGCTGTCATATTTGCTTCGCCGTCACTTTTACACACTAACCAAATGATGTGCTGTAGAGTTTAGTCATTTGAAAGGTTGTGTGGAGTCTCAGCATAAGAAGATGCCAAGAGTAATTGATTTATTTACTTCTCGTTGGTGTTGATTAACTTATTTTTAATTTTTCAGAATAGTAATAAAAATATACATGCTGGGTGGTACCTGTGGCTGAAAGGAGTAAGGCACCAGCCCCATATGCCAGAGGTGTTGGGTTCAAACCCAGTCCCAGGCAAAAACTGCAAAAAAAAAAAAAAAAAAATACATATGCTTCTATCTCCATTTGCCCCCCATAGGCAATCCTTCAGTGTGATGTTCAGGTGAGGCTCCTGCTGCCTCCTAGAACAGGTGGCCCGTGGTCTTCAGCAAGTGGGTACCGACTGCTTTCAAAGGGCCATTCCAATTTACACTCTTGCCAAATTTGTGCAGACACCTTCATTTTCTCACATCCATACCATACTTGTATGTCTTTAAATTTTTTGCCATTATATACGGCAAAAATAGCACGTTGTTTAATTTACAGTTCAATGACTGATCTTTTTGCAGATGAAGTCACAGTCTACTTTATCTTTCTATTAATATTAATATCCTTTTGATATGTTCTGCCTATCTTCCTATTCACTTGCTTGCTTTTTTAAATGGCTTTGTAAGAACTTAAAAGTATTCTAGATAGCAATATTTGCCAGAAATCTTATGCTAAACATCCATGGCCCTTTCTTATTTTCCACATTTTAAATAATGCTGTTATGATTTAATTTTGAAATAATTTTTTTTTATGTTTGATGTATATTTGGAAAATATCTTACTCTGGTTTGCAACGCCCCATTTATGCCCTGTTTAAAAAGCGATGCTATGCCAGACTGGGTGTTTAATATGGAATAGTGTTTTCCTGTGTCTATGGGTTGTTGTTCAATTTTTAAACAAGCTTTTTGCTTTGTAATTGTGGAGACATTTCAGATTATGGAGAGCTTCGTTAATCCCTTTACCCTGCCTCCACTAACTGTAGCATCTCATGTTACCATAGTACATATTTCAAAACCAGGAGAAGAACATAGGGGCATATCACTGTGAACTGAAATTCATGTTCTATTCCCAGTTTATACGTTTCCCCCTGGTGCCTTATTCAGTTCCATAGTCCACACGGGACGTGACATTGCTTTCAGTGTCCATGATGACAGTTGGCTCTGTGTCAATTTTTCAGTTTTTCCTTTTTGTTACTTTCATACTTTTGACCAATGCTCCCCAGGTATTTTCAAGATCATCCCTTAATTTGGATTTGTCTAAAGTTTTTCATGAGTGGAATATGGCTATGGGTTCTAAGAAAAAAATACTAAAGAGTGAAGTACGTATACCAGAAAGTATAATTGTAACGTGACATTACTGGTGATGTTAGTTGATCTCTTGTTTAAGGTCATGGTTGCCAGGTTTCTCTACCACCGTGAATTTCCCATTTTTTTCTATGCTGTGTTTGTGGAAGTGATTGACTAAATTCAGCTCACATTCACGGGGGGAACAGAGAATTCAACCCATCTCCTGGAGGTATTTACATATATTGTGTGGAGTGTTTGCACATTAAAAATTTGTTCCTTCTTTCCCATTTATTCATGTATTCAGTCATTTATTTATAATACTATGAGCGTGGTTATTTTTTCTTCATGTTAGAATTGTGTACTCTCACTGTTTATTCTCTTCATATTGATGTAGATTTAGCAGTTGGGGCCTCATTCAGTTTGGCTCACACATTCTTTTCTCATGTACTTGACTTTTTTCTCATTATTTTTTCTATTTCTAGTAATATTAGATATTCTGGGATCATTTTCCTATTTCCCCTGCCCCAACTCTAAAATCAGGCATTTCCTCCAGACGTATTGATCACTTTTATTGGAAGTGATATTCAGAAAGCAGGGGTGTGTGAGGTGGGCTCACTGCTTCTGAGACGCCAGTACTTCTCCTGCTGGTCCATTTTAATCAGCTAATTATATTGCAAAATTTTTATTGTTAAACCCTTTACCAATATGTAACCTCATGTTTACTCCCTTGAGCTTATTATGTCTCATATTTCTTATGTGTGAAATACTAACAATAGTGGTATATTTCTCATACACTGTTGTAAATACTAAGTGAAATTACATACTCAGAGGGAATGGAAGAATACCTGCTCCATTGAAGCCTTCCTTCAGTGTCAGCTGCAACCACTGTCCACCCTAACCTGGATACTGGTCACATGCACTGTGGAATTGTGGTTATTAATTGTCTCTTCTAAGTTTGTACAAGCATAATACGAGAATCCTTTGTTATATTTGGGAATTTCTCAAACACTCTACATCATTGTTTCCTTTTAAAATTTATACAGTTAAGAGCACAATTAGGGGATAAGGTTCAATGGTTTTACACATTTTGATAGGCTGCATTTTTAATCATCAAGTAATATGTTTAATGGAGTTACTAATGCTTTTTCCCTTAAAGTCTGTTTTATCAGATAGAGTATTTCCTCAGATGTATTTCCATACATATTTTCTCTGACATGGTACTGCTAGTAATAGCTTTCTTCTGTCTCATATTTATTTGGTATATTACATTTTCCTGATGTTTACCTTCTTTGTGCTCAATTTGTATCAGATCTTCTTTTTAAAACAAAAACTTACTATGTCTCTTGTCTCTCCTGTCCAGTCTGACAGGCTTTGTTTGAAAAGTGGTTGTTTTCATTAGTTAGTAACTTTTATAGTTAAGATTTGTTTCTTTAAACTTAATTTGTGTTGTATATTTGCTTCTTTATAAACTTTTTCTTATTTCTTGCTTTTTATTAGAATAATGACATTTCTTTATTTTGGTCTTCTTTTCTGTTGTTTTAACAGATATATGTTCTC
>CAUYTI010028349.1:0-13473 GCA_963575145.1 Galago senegalensis
CGGGAAGCTTGTGGCTCTAGCAACCAGTTCTGGACCTGCCCAGAGCCCTGGAGCAGGGTGCGCCTCTCTGCCCGGTTCTGGTAAGCAGTTCTCGGCCCTCCCGGAGTGGGGGACTCGTCTGCCGCCGGCGGGGGTGCGCTAAGCTAGCAAGTACTTCTGTGGCTGTCGGGCGCAGGGGGCTTCTCTATGGCCGCCCGCCACCCACAGGAGGGGGGCAGCTCTAGTAAGCAGTTCTGGGGCCCGATTTGTACCTGTAATTTATGTTCTTAAATGATCTTCCTAGGATTTATAGCTTGCCGAACTTCCTTCTGGGCTCAGCTCCCCGTCTTTGTCTTCATATATTCTGATTCCAACCAGTTTTTCTTCCTTTGCTCAGGAGCCTCTGACCAGGGTTGCTACCAGTCGGCCATCTTCCCAGAATCCCCTCTTTTCTAAAATTTTAAAGTGATATCTCAGATGACGCTTTAGATTGTTTTCATTTCTAAAATGTCTTTAATGTGAAATTTTTGTCTACACATTGCTTCATTGTGAAAGCATTTAGCCTAAACATAGTGGTTGTTACAAATGTAGACCATCACAGATTCACATCCTGTTTGCTGTAAACTGAGTTTCTGGTTCAGAACAGGAATGGGCTTAGTGAGTGGCGGCCCTTACTGCTGAGTTTATGCAAAACCTCCATCCTAACCACCATGCAGTGAGTCTGCTGGGCAGGAGAAATGTAGCTGGGCAAAGAGGCTGGCTGATGTGCACAGAATGGGTCATCTTGTTCACTTAATTAAGATCCTTCTCTACTGGCCTCTCTTTGCTGGCCATTAATGTGAGATACACATGTCCTTCCACTCTGCTTCCCTCTCCACATTATTATAGGCCACATTAAAAGCACATTATTATAGGTCGTGATTATGGCTGATTATCTGTAAAATCTGTAATGATGGTTTTACTCCCATTTGTGAGAAATTGAGAAATTTTAAAGTGTATTTTTGCCCTTTTTATTGATTTATGTAGGTAGAGGCTTATCAATTTAATTATTTTCAATGAATCTATTTTTAGTTTTATTTGTTTTCTCTCTCATGTGAGTTTTTTCTTGGTCTTCTGTTTCAGTGATTTCTTTTCTTTAGTATGTCCTTCAGCCTCCTCACTTTAGGTTCAACATGCTCTTTCTTTTCTAAATTTTTAATAACTCTTTAGTGTTTTCATTTCTAATACGTCTTTAATGTAAATTTTTCCTTTACACATTGCTTCATTTTGAAAGCATTTAGCTTGAACATAGTGGCCCTTACAAATGTAGACCATAACAGAGAACTTTTCTATTTGCAGTGATCCCTATAACCCAATAAAGAACACTCACTCATTAGTGGTCTGGTAGTACAAAAGTACTTGAAATAAATACTAATTGTTGCCCTCAGTACAGTGATGTGGTGTCACAGCTCACAGCAACCTCCAGCTCTTGAGCTTAGGTGATTTTTTTGCCTCAGCCTCCCAAGTAGCTGGGACTACAGGTGCCTGCCACAATGCCTGGCTGTTTTTTTGCTGCAGTTTGGCCAGGGCTGGTTTAGAAACTGCCACCCTCATTATATGGGGCTGGTGTCCTACTCACTGAGCCACAGGTGCCACCCAATACTCTATTTTTTTTAAGTCAGTTTCTTCTCCTACCCCTACAGTAAAATAGAATAATATATACCTTTTAGCCAAGTTTTAAGCTACAGAAACAAAATATAATCCACATCTTTCTTTAAGTGACGCACTTCAAAATTACAGACATGCTTTCCATACCTGCTGTTCTTTTGGACTTGCCTTTGTTTGCCTCTTTCACTGAGGATCTGAGAGGTCTTTGTTTGTTTAGGTTTTATTGTTCTGGAATGGTAATTATCCTTTCTGTTGCATGACTGATTCCATTGTCTTATTCCCATTTTTAGAGTAACCATTCTGTCCTTATATATGCCATCCTTGTTGGTGCAGAAGATAAGGTTTTATTATTTTTTATGGCTGGATAGTACTCTATCGTGTGTGTATACCCCATTGTCTTTATGCCGTTATCTGTTGGTGGATGCTTAGGTAGATGTCTTATCTTTGCTGTTGTGAATACTGCTATGATAAACACAATAGTGTAGCTATCTTTTGAATATAACGGTTTCTTTTTCTTTGGCTAGATACTCTGTCATAGGATTGGTGGGTCAAATGGTAGTTTTAGTTCTTTGAGAAATTCCCATAGTGTTTTCCATAGAGGTGTACTAATATACATTCCCACCAGCAGTGTATTAATTGTTCCTTTTTCTCCGTATCTTCGCCAACATCTGTTATTTTTGGCTTTTCTAATAATAATCCTGCTGGTATAGATGGTATCTCACTGTGGTTTTAATTTGTATTTCCCTGATGATTAGTGATTTTGAGCATCTTTTCAAATGCAAGTTGGCTGTTTACATGTCTTGTTTTGAAAAATGTCTGTGGGAATTGGGGGAGGTTGGGTAGAGGGAGTGTAATCAGTGGTGGGACCATACCTACGGTGCATCTTACAAGGGTACATGCCTAATTTACTAAATGTAGAATATAAATATATTAACACAATAACTAAGAAAATGCCATGAAGGTTATGTTAACCAGTTTGATGAAAATATTTCAAATTGTATATAAAACCAGTACATTGTACCCCATGATTTATTGCATTGATGTACACAGCTATGATTTAATTAAAAAAAGGAAAATGTCTGTGAAGTCTTATAAGTAAGTTCATGAATTTGCTCATCAGATTATAATCAAAGGCACTATAATCTAATCAATATTTTATTCACATAGGAGTAGAAAAGTAGAAGACATGAAGAGAAATGAAATTTCTGGTATAAATCTTATAGAGTATGAGAATTGAATATATGGCAAATGTTGCATTTTCAGTTCAGTGGGGAACTGACCCTTTACTTAATAAATGGTTGCAGCACAAAAAGGTCATCTTAGCTACAATAAAATAAATCTATCTGTTCTCCTTGGAGACACTTTCATGAAACTTTCAGCAAAAAGAAATACCCATCTGCTGTTTCTGGGGAAGACGGGTGATGGCTTCAGAGTGTGTGGTGGGGAGGGTGGCTGCAAGATGTCAGGACAACAGACGTGAGGCTGTGTCCTCTTGATTTGTGACCATTCCCCAGCATGGTCACCACCACCTCCACTTTCCATCTCTCCCAGGAAGAGGTATCTAGATAGAGACCCTCTGCCCCACAACCTGAAGAAAAGGAAAGAGGAAAATGCATTTGGGGGCATTTCCCCCATTTCCTCCTATCATCCTCTCACCCATTGGTCAAACTCGCCAGGCATGTCTTGAGCCTCAAAGTAGCCAAGGTGCATCTGAGGTCTGAGAAAATTCTCAGGCATACAGCTTCCTATTAGAGTCAGAGTAAGGCCAACATTCTGTTCCCTTCCTGTCCTGTCCAGTATTGCTTCTTATAAGCCCTATGTGTGGAAATAGCCTTCCAGGAAGACACCAACGGGCAGTAGATTTCTCCCATAAAGGGGCAGGCTGCCCTAAAAGATGTTTCAGTCTCTCAACTGCTTCCTTTGCAGGTCCCCTTTCTACCCTGCCTCCTTCCATTCAGCTTCCACAAACACTTGCCAGGGAGCCCACTGGCACACTCAGACATTCACTCCCACTGCCAAGGGTGAGAGTGGGGCTGCAGGTGAGATAAGGCAGGTCAAGAGCAGCTTTTGCCTCTAACACCAGAAGGCAGCCATCAGAGAGGGCCCTGCAGTCCAGAAAGAAGGGGAAGTGCCAGATGTACCCTGTCCTCAACCTAAGTCCACCTGGTACCTCTAGTGGCCTCCACATCCTATAGACAGGGCTAGAGTCCACCTTCTTGACCAGGGCCTGGTTTCTGGATGCCCTGCCCCTGATCTCACTCATCTTTCCCATTAGGAAACTCCCAAGGCATCTTCTGGTGATTGTTCAAGAGTGAATAAAGGGGGTGCTCCTTCTGCTCCTCCCTGTACATGCTCCCTCTCCTCCCCAGCAAAGGATTCCTCCCTACCCACTTCTCAGAGCCACTGCTATGGCCATGTACTACCCACTGGACAACAGCAGTGGCCTTAACAGTCCTTGTGTCGGCCCCCTTCACAGGCAAGGATGAGATCTGTTAAGTCATCCTGTTAAAGCTCACATGGAGTTAGTTGCTGGGTCAACCTTGGCTAGGAAGCTGTGGGAGTCACAAGGAAGAAAGCCTACACTTAAGAAGCTCCCACCAGTGCACAGACAAGTACCCCCAAGAAATGCAATACCACAAGATGGAAGGGCCCTATGCAGACAGTGTGCTGCTGGAGAATAGAGGAGGAAGGAGGACTGATAGACCTGGCATGAGAGCTGGGCACTCTGGACCCGGTTCTCCAGCCCCTCCCCTCTCGCCACACCAGCCTCTTTGACCTGGGCAGTGCTTCACAGAATAGAGAGAGCAACAGGGGCTGGACATAGGGGTGCAGGGGCTGAGGGAATCCCTGGCTCAAGTCCTTCATGGGCTGAAAGGGTCAGGTGTTGGTGAATTTTCTGACTCCTCTCAGACCACTTCCTCTGAGCCTTGCCCCTTGGTGGTCTGTCTTTGCTGTGTTTCTTCTTTTTGAAGACAAGAGTATCATTTTGTCACCCTCTGTAGGGTGCTTGCTGTGGCATCACAACTCGCAACCTCAAATTCTTGGGCTCAAGCAATTGTCTTGCCTCAGCCTCCCAAGTAGCTGGGATTACAGGTGCCCACAACAACGCCCAGCCATTTTTACAGAAGAGGTCTCTCTCTGGCTCTGACTGATCTCGAACCTGTAAGCTCAGGCAATCCACCCGCCTTGGCCTCCCAAGTGCTAGGATTACAAGTGTGAGCCATCATGCCCAGCCATTGTATATACTTTCTTTTGGTAACCAGGCCCAGGCTGAGTTTGAACCCACAACCCCTAGTGCACAGGTCCAGCGCCCCTACCACGGAGCTACAGGTGTCTAGCTGTAGCTGCTGCTTCTTGGAGCAAAAGATCTTGCTGGGCGTCTCAAAGAAGCAGAGGGCTTTGCTGGACCTTCAGGGAAGCTGGGTTGCTGTAGCAGCAGCCATTATTTTCCCACAGGATCATCTCGACCTCAGCCATGAGCTTCTGCAGCTGCGCCTCCCGCTCAGAGACGGCTGCCCGGTTGCTGAAGCCGCAGTGGCGCTGCGAGCACTCGACATACAGCCGGGCCAGGCCCTGGTTGTCTGTGTCTAGCAGGTATGCCCCCAGGGAGTCGCCATCCAGGTCTTCCACGTGGGTGAACACCAGCACAGTGTGAGCCAGGACTCCCTCCCCGAAGACCTCCTGCAGGAGCCGCACAACCCTCAGGTCCTCGTCGCAGAAGCGGCCCAGCTGCATCACCAGCAGCACCGCATGCGGCCCCGGGGCGCAGGCTGCCAGGGCCCTGCGCAGCGCCTCCGGCTGCACCCACGGGGACAGAATGTCGGGTGTGTCGATCACCTCAAGCTCCATCCCGGTCCACTGACGGCTCGCGCTCTGTACTGCCTGGGTCACCTGCGTGGCGCTCAGCTTAGCCTCAAACCCGTTCCTGCCCAGGATGCTGTTTCCAGTTGCACTTTTCCCACTTCCGGTTTTTCCCACCAGCAGGAGCCGCAGTCTCCTTGGCCACTGGTCTTTCTCTCTTCGACCTAGCAACATGAAAAGAAAGCAGAGCAAACTGGGGGTAGCTCCCATGCACTCCATTTATCCTCATGGGAAGCCCCTGGGAGCTTTACAGTAGCTCAGGAGCAGGTTGTCCAGGGTGGGGTAGGGACACAGGTCCAGCGTGCTTACCATGGAGTTATAGGTACCCAGCTGTAGCTGCTGCTGCTGCTTAAGGGCCTGAAACCCACCCTGGGCTCCATCCTCAGCCTACATCCTTGAAGGCGGGTCTGAAATTTCTTACCCCTCATCAGCCAGGGGAGAGATATGGAGATGCCAGCCAAATGCTGGGAAACCTAATACCAAGAATTTTAGGTGTGACCAGAGCAGAAAGAAGGAGGGGAAATCCCTTCTCATGAGCTTGCAGGTTCCAAGACCCAGAGCACAAAAAGAAATGACAAATAATGGTTGATCTCCAAGTCTGGTCCTCCTAGACAATGTTGATGGCTTCCAGATGATAAAGTGCTACGCCTCCTGAAGGCAGTGTTGGCTCTTTTTTCTCCTGAATTTCTTTAGCACCACAGGTGTTGGTGCCTGGGCTGTTTGCCCACAGCCCAGTCTTGGGAATGACACTGGCTCCCTCCAGTTTCCCCCAGAGGACTGGAAGGGAATTTGAGTGAGTTACAAAGGTCATCCCTGTACACCTAGCCCACTGCAAAGGAGGAGGAAGACAGTAACTCCTATCTGAGCAGCCTGGAGCCAGCACACACCGCTAACTTTAACTAAAGCCAAATAAATACATCACTTGAGCTCTGGGATGTTAAAAGTAATATCTAACCTTGATTGCTGTAAGAAAAGGTAAAACAGGTGTTATCACACATATGGATAATTCCCTAGGTGGTAGGTTGATATGAATTTTTCCAAATGGCTCAGACCATTTAAGTTCGTAAAGTGAAAAATCATTTATGTTAAAATATATATGAATCACAACTTATTTTTTCTGGCAAGAAAATAGATGGGTTTCCAGCATTTCTAAATTCTGCCTTCCCAGCTTAATGATGAAGTTGGGCCCATCAGAAATTAAGTGCTGACCCTTCCCTCTTGGGAGGAGGGACACCGGTGGGAAGGCTATGCCCAGTTCTGAGGCAACAGCAGAGGATGTTCCGCTAGTCCTCACGGTGGTAGTTTCAAGCCTTATGTCCCTGATGGCTTTCACTTGAGTCAGCCAAACACCCATGCAAGATCTGTTGGCACTCAAGCCTTGGTCTGAGGCCAGTTGCTTTCCTGAGGAGGAAAGTCCAGAATGTGGAGACCCTTTTCTTTGGGACTGGCTTGGAGATTTGGTGAACAGTGCTACTTCTCTTCTTTTAACTGCTATACCTATCAGAAGGTCTTTTTCCTCATTTTTGGTAGGTGAGGAAAAATGGGCCCTTCTGTGGTGGCTGAGGTAGGACAATCTCTGTGACTGGGGGACATCTGCTTCCTTTCAAAGAACAGCATATGGTAGAACTCTGTCCCACTTGCACATCTAAGAATCCTCACCTGCTCCAGTCTCATGTGTTCCTTCTGCAAAGGAAGCAGTCTTACTGTCTGACGGTTCACCTGTAGGATCCTGGGACAGTTCTCCTAGAGGATTGTTCAGGTGAATTAGCTCATATTCTTCTTCTTCCTCCATCTAGAGAAAACAAGAATATGTTTTACTTATTTTCCATCTGAGTTTTCAATATGCATCTACTGTTTGCCTTTCTCTTGCCAGAGGGAAGTTTTTGACATTAATGTGGGGGTAGAGTGGGGAATGAGGGAGGAGAGGGAAGGAGGGGTCTGAGACATTTTTGCCTAACTTTAGGGACCCTACTTCTGCCCTCCTCAATACCCTGTTATGGTCTTTATCATGAAAAGTATGAGTGGCCCAGAACCTGAGGAATGGATGGAATTTGGATAGATGGAGGGTCTAGAGTTGTTGGAGAAAAAGGAAGAGGAGAAGGAGCGCCACAGGATTGGAGGGCAAGAATAGGCAAGAAGTCACTGGGAAGGGCCAGCTTGGTGGGCCTTAGGAGAAGGCTTGGCAGTGAGGACTGCAGGAGGCCAAGCTGGGTGGATAGTTGTGAGGAAGATAACAGCAACTAAGTCCTTTATGGTGCACTGTCACAAGGAAGTCAGAGCCCCCTCAGTGCTCAGTGCAGCCATAGTTAGGTCTGCCTGGGCCTCAACCTCCCATCAGTGGGAATATTGGCCCTGAACCAGATACTTGTGAAGGTCTGTTCTCCTGTAAGATCCAGACACATTTTATAAGTTGTTTTTGGAGCAACTTGTAGTCCTTTGTACCAGTTAGGGTCCCATCATTCCTAATTAATTAGAGAGCAATGTATCCTTGTGTTACAGATTTACACATTTCTCTAATCAAAAGCCTGTAGTGTTGCATCATTCTCTGGCATTGGAGAGGAAACAGCATGACCCTGACTGTTTTACAGAACAAGTAGAACATTCAAAGCCAGATAAAACAGATCTAGGTGAAGGTTCTGGGGTGTGAGAAAGCCTAACTCTGGGGGTACCTCAGCAGACACAGTTTTCTTACTGCCACAACATAGCTGGGTATTCTCTGTCCACTGGCAGACACTCCAGTCCTCTCCAAGTCCCTGGAGCTAGCTGGTGGGGGGTGGTGGTGGTGTCAGTGGGTGTACCACTTTATGTTTGGTGTCTTTCTGCAATATAGGTCAGCTCTAAAGTGACAGGCTATGAATGGAGGCAGTCCAGGAAGGTCTGGTGACTTTCCAGGAAGTGAAAAGAAGCAGGACTGATAAACAACTTCACTCAGACCTGGACAGCCATGTTCTGGGAAGAAACAGTGTTTCACTTTTCTAAGAGAGGTCAGTGCCTCCTAAACTGGTAGCCTGCAAACTGTGGCCTTTCCATCTCTTTGTCCCTGTCTTTCTTATATCCCTGGTGGAAACCGAGACAGCTTTTCACCAACATAATCTCATTTCATATATTAGAGAGAGGGGTGGCTCAACAAAAGACAAAGACTGGGTGCAGCATGGTTGGGGGCAAGAGGCGCCTGGGAGCAAATTTCAGGGACTCTGCACCATGTCCTCCATGGCCCAGAGAACTGATCTGCACCCGAAGTGCCTTGCTGCCTCTACCTAGACCCCACCCTAAACAGCACATATTGGTCACACTTTGTATTTGTTGTCTCTACCTCAGAAGATGGACAACCAACTTTGTCATGTTGTTCAGGAAGAAAAATTCACAGAGGTGTCTTGCCAAATATTAAGCAGTGAGTTTGCTGCAAAGCACAAAGTTTTCCTGACTTGTTGGTCACAACTCTTTCTGTCAAATCATACACACACACACACACCCCACTCCCACACACATACACACCTACGTTAAACACACAGATATACACAAAGCACATATTACTCCCACAAACACACATACACATCATGCACTTATACATGTAATCATGCACAGATATACCTATACAGCGCACACACCACTCCCACAAACACACATATAGAACATGCATGCATATATGTAAACACACACACTTAGACTTACCATTGGGCCAACCCACAGCAGAAGGAAGGTCCACGTTTCCTGTCTCCTGAGCCACACACTGCCTCTCCCTTTAGGTCTGTCTCTCTCTTTGAGTCCAACACACAGTCAGCTCCTTGT
Organism: Galago senegalensis; assembly: GCA_963575145.1. Classification (NCBI taxonomy): domain Eukaryota; kingdom Metazoa; phylum Chordata; class Mammalia; order Primates; family Galagidae; genus Galago; species Galago senegalensis. Next base: position 9,277 of record CAUYTI010028349.1, read on the forward strand.
GGGAGTGGACGGAGGATGCAAATGAGAGCTTCCAAGGCCAAGGTATATGAAGACACAGAGGACAAAGCCAACGTTTGCTTACATTTTTTAGCAAATTATCCTAGAGCTAGAGAGCTCAGCTAGAGGACTGGTCTTGAAAGAGGAGCGTCCTCTGAGAGGGAGGAGGAACAGGAAGTGGCAAGGCGGGGCAAGTCAGAACGTCACACTGTTTGTACTTTACAGCCTCAGAAATAGAAACAACAGAAACAATAGCAGTGGGATTCTCTTTATCCTGAACCAGGATTACTAGAACTCAGAGGCTTAAACAGCAGCAGATTCCACAGAAAAGTTTGTGTCAGAAAAATGATTTTTTAACTGATCTCTCTTTTTTTCTGAACCTTGCCCACTTCCCAGAGAACTCCTCTCCTTCAGTATTGGGACATACATTCATTGTCTGCTTTCTTCCACTAACCTCTCTTTCCTTTAAACATTTTCTTTCAGAATGAGGTCTGATATTCATTTTAATGCAATAATTATTGATAATTCCCATGTTTATATCTCCTGTAAGATTTGCATTCTAACAAATGCAAAAAGATGTCTAAAATGTAGGATTAAAGAGAACACTGTTATAGTGAAGCATGGTATTTTAGACACAAAGGGAGCAAAAGACCTCACTAACCTCAAAAATACATTTTCTAGGATGTACCAATAGATCTGACTACCTTAATGAAAAGGAGGCCATTGAATAAAGAAATTGAAAATAAAAATAATGGAGCATAAGTAATGGTATCATTATCCTGTAATTTTAAAATGTTAAGATTCTCTTAAAAATACCACTTGATCTAATAGAGTAGTTCTAATTTTCTCTTGTTCTATTTTAATTGATACCCATGGATTTACTAGAATTATTACATAGTGTATATATCTCCTATGCCCTACTTTAAATTATTCCATAAATGCCCTAACATGTTTAATTCTTACAAGTAATGTGTTGATATTTACCATTCCCTCCATGACCTAAGTAATTAGAAGATTATTAACTTCATCTATAATTGAAATTAACCATCTTTTTTGAATTCTAATGGCTGCCATTTTCTGAAAGTTGACCTTGGAGGGTTGCCCAGACCTGGAGCTGATGGAGTAGACATGAGATCCACTTATCATTCAGCCATGAAGATTTTGGAAGTGTTTGTTACTGCAGCATAACCTGGCCTAACCTGACTGATACAGAATGTAAATCAGATTTTTTTTTCTGACTCCCAGCAAAAAAATCACTATATCACTTTTGGTGATTTCTAGAGAAATGTTCATAGTCTTTGTGAATTTAAATATGGAAATCCTGAGGCCTGAGATCAAGGTGGCTTTACTGTAGAGAGGGTTTGCATATATTTCCATCAGAAACTGACAAGGGAGGTTGGTTCTGCTGAACCAAGCCCACTGAAGCCCCCTTCTGAAGTCTCTGGCTTAATCCAGAAGACCCCCATCTGTAACTCACTTTACAACTGGAGTTGTAAATTAGGAGTGCAAATTTAGGCTCCAGAGGCTATGGCTGAGATCTTCATTTGCCCTCAGGTTTACCAACCTTCCCTTAGAGTTTATGGATTATGGCTCCCATTTAAGTTTAAGTTTTGAAGGCAGGGCTCCCAGTAGAGGAATAAAACTCTGGGCATTGAGAGGAGGGGAGAGGGAGATGCACAGGTTAAATGACAGCAGCTGGGCTCTGGCCCTGGCATCCTCACTCTTCTAGCCCCTGGGGTCAGGGTCAGTACCTCCAATGTGTTAGGTCTAAGCACAGGCAACGCTTATTCTGTTGCAATTCAGGGTGCCCTTTAAAAGTTTGTCCCTAGGGGAGGAAGGAAGATGGCTGACTAGAAGCAGCTTTGGTCAGAGGCTCCTGATCAGAGAGAGAGATTCTGGACAGATGTGGACTCATTGAAACCAAATATGGGAACTGAGCTAAGAAAGAAGATACACATGTACACATCATCTCTATGGAGGCAAGCTATGACTCCAAGAAAGAGGATTCAAGAAAACAAATTCCAGGTACAAAGCCCATCTCCAAGAGGATGAAAGACCCCTCCCCCAAAGGGAAGGATCACTATGGGCTCTTTGCATGTGAGTAGGGGACAAAAGATCTCTCATTTTACCCCATGCTAGAAAGTCACTAAACATTAGGCCTCCTGCAGGGAGGTTGCACCTGTGAGCCTCAGCATCATCCTGTCTGGCATAAAATTACACAAATATTTTCTCTGCAATTCTGAGCTCCCAGTCCACCCTTCCTCCCTCACCTGGTGGTCTGAAGGTATTCCCCTTGCAGAACCCAGAGTGTTTGGTCATTCCCTGAGAGGTCTGGGCATTGTGTGTGCCAATGGACAGCAGCACACAAATGTGACTTGAGTGGAAGTGGGGGCCTGGGAAGAGAGGGATGTGTGGGAGAGAGATGAATTGGGGTTGTGTGTGGTAAGTGGAGGCAGTGATGTCTTTTTAATGACTTTGGTGGGTGATCTCTCCTGAATTGGTGGCTTATCAGAGGGGACCAGTTCCATCCCCTCAGGTTTATGGGATGGAACTGCTTGTGAATTTCTAGTACTAGGTTGCTGGAAGCCCTTTGAATGCTCCCTGTTGAGCAGTGATTGTACTGCCTGACAATCTGATGAGAATTCTTGACCTGGGCTATTCACCTGGGGACACTCTGAGGTTGAGCAGTAGTTGTTTTGTAGTGGGAAAGGACTGATTGACACTTTCCATCTGTTGCTAGTGAGGGGTGGGATTCCACAGTTGCTTGTATCTCCCCAGCTGAGATTTCAGTCTAATACTGCAACTTATTAGGGGAGAGGTTGGCTGACTTCATGATGGAGCCAGCTTCTACTATCTCACCAAGTAAGGCCTCAGAGTCTTCAGCTGTTGCTCTGAAAGGGACCTTCATATGGCTGTAAGATAGTGGTTCTCAACCTTCCTAATGCTGTGACCCTTTAATAAAGTTCCTCATGTTGTGGTGACCCCAACCCTAAACTTCTTTTTGTTGCTACTTCATAACTATAACTTTCCTACTGTTATGAATCATAATGGAGATATCTGATATGCAGGATGTATTTTTATTGTTACAAAGGGGTCATGACCCACAGGTTGAGAACCACTGCTATAGGAGAAAAGCCATGATCACAAGCCCCAGCTCATTGGTAAAAGGCTGATTAACTCTACCTCCTGGGACCCCCCCCCAATCCAATCTCATCCTACCGGTTTTTAATTGCCAAATTAGAGAAAATATTAATGGGGTAGAAACAGCAAAAGAACTCTGGCAACATGAATGATCAGAGTAGATCAACTCCCCCACCCCCCAAGGAATGATGAAGGAGATACAACAGAAGATGCCATTCACAGACACACAGCTGAATTGTCAGAAATAGAATTCAGAATATGGATGGCAATAGAATTTATCTATTCTAAGATGAACAGAATTGAGGAAAAGATGGCAATAGAAATCCAAAGAATAGTTTAAAAGTTGTTTCAAGGAATAAATGAATTTAAAGACAAAGTCATCATGGACATAATGAGAAAAGATACAGCAGAAGAGCTCAAGGAACTGAAAAAGTTTTTGAGGAGCTTCAAAGTATAGTACAATCCCTCAGTAGAGTTGACAAGGCAGAAGAAAGGATCTCAGAAATTGAAGGCAAGGCTTTTGAATAATCCTAAGCATTCAAAGAGTCAGAAAGATGGAAAACAAGAACAAAACATTCCCTGAGAGAGTTGTGGGATCATTCCAAAAGATCAAATATCTGACTTATAGGAATTTCTGAAGGAGAAGAGGATGGTCCTAAAGGCACAGATGCTCTACTCCAAGATATTATGGAGGAGAATTACCCAAGCATTGCAAGAGACACAGAAATTCAGATGGTATACAGTTTCAGAACCCCAGCAAGACTCTATCCAAATAAAGTATCTCTTAGATACATTGTAATTAACTTTGCCAAAGTTAATCTGAAGAAGAAAATTTTAGGAGTAGCCAGAATGGCTGGAGATGTCTCAGCTGAAACTTTTCAAGTCGGAAGAGGATGGTCATCAACCTTCAATCTTCTAAAAAAAAAAAACAAAAACAACTTTCATCCCAGAATCCTGTATCCAGGTAAACTGAGTTTCATTTGTGATGGAGAAATCAAATACTTTACTGACATAAACATGTTGAGGAAATTTGCTGTAACTAAACCAGCTCTCTGGGAA
>CAUYTI010028351.1:0-31810 GCA_963575145.1 Galago senegalensis
CGGGCGCCTGTAGTCCCAGCTACTTGGGAGGCTGAGGCAGGAGACTCGCTTGAGCCCAGGAGTTGGAGGTTGCTGTGAGCGTGATGCCATGGCACTCTACCTAGGGGGATAGCTTGAGGCTCCATCTCAAAAAAAAAAAAAAAAAAAAAGAAGATTTTCTTATTTATATTTTATGTTGCATTTTTCTTTGAGTTTTTCTTACATGAATATAAAGGAATAACATTCATATATCTACATATAAGTAAACACAAATTTGTAGTGCATCAATTTTAGTGATAAAATGTCTTGTTTATAATAAGTACTTTTTAAAGAATTCTAACTAATCACTTACATTAAATCTATTGGCTTAGGTGTGGGTAGGATTCAAGAAAAATTTATAAGAAAATTCATTTTTGTTTAAGGTAAGGTTGTTCAGAATAGTCTTCAGACAATGATTTCAGCAACCAGGAGGGTAATCCCCCATGGGCACCAAAACTGCTGTTTCTTAGTATTCACATATACTGATCTGTAAATATATTCTTAACTCAGTGTTGTTTATGGCTACCCTAGACCCTAAATCTTTTTAAAATTTTAATTAAATATCCTGGTTGTCTGTATGCTTAATAAAAAAATACATTTGGGGGGGTGCCTGTGGCTCAAAGGTGTAGGGCACCGGCCCCATATGCCAGTGGTGGTGGGTTCAAACCCATCCTGGGCCAAAAACTGCAAAAAAAATTGATTTTACCATTTCTACAAATTGAATTTTATTTTGAGTATAAATAAGCATGTCAACATTTGAGTCTACTAGTTTCTTAAAGTACACAGCAAAGGATTCCACAATTTTCATAACTGAAACAGTAAACCATAGATAAAACAAAAATAACAGTAAATTAATGAAACACAAATGTATAAATGTTTGCTGTGCTATTATACATTAAACTACAATTGTGGATTTATGGGAAGATTATCCAAAGAAAGTATTCACTGACATAAGACTAAAATTCTTAATAGTTAAATTAAGAGCATCTTTAAAGTGTTTTGGACTATTTCATGTTATAACTAGAATATTACTTAACCTCTAAAAAATCAATTTATAGTTAAATATAATTATCTGCATTGTTGACAAATATTTTGGAAACATATTTTGAGTGATGTGTTCTCTATAGCAGGATGTCTTCTGGTGATGTTTTAATTCAAACTTAGCTCATAAAATACAAGTTTCGCTCCCCCTCCGTGCACTCAAAATCATTACGGCTAGCTTCATGCCTGAACACTTTGTCCCAGATATCATCTCTTGTCTCGGTTATCCAATCCACTAGATTTGACAACATGCATTTCTTGGGAAAATAAAAGAAAGTGCAATGATCATCGTGCAGCAGCTTTGTTACTTCACAGCTGAGTAATCCCCCGACTCTGCCTTTTTGTGTTTCAGGGAAAGTATGAAGAGAGCTTAACTTGATCACATCTTGGAGGCAAGATTTTTATGTTTTTCTAGGGCTAAGGTTTTCTTAGCAGGGCTGTAAGCTGTCATGGAGTAACTATATTCCTATTATGCTGTCCGATGAAGCATGACATCATGCCCGAAGATGAAAGGCGCCCACTGGATTGCCGACACCTGACATGAATTTTGATGGACTTTCTAAAGCACGTTGTCAACTCTGGCGACAGCCAACCATGCTCTGTGATTTACCAGAGGGTCAGTTGCTGCTTTAAAGAGAAAGGAGAATGATAAAAATGTGTCCTCATTTGCTTAAGGTTAGTGGATTCCTATCCTACTTAGTAAAGTATCTCAAGAATGGAAGAAAAAATATCCAGTGTAGTCTGTACTATCATGAAACCAATTTACAGTCACTCACAGGTTCATATGAAGAATAGATCACAACTATGGCCCAGGATAAAGGGGGGAGGAGGAGGAGGGAGGTCAGATCGAGGGAGGGTGAATGGGGGGATCACATCTATGGTGCATAATGCAAGGGTACATGTTGGGTCTATTAGTATAGATTATAAATGTCTTAACACAATAATTAAGTAAACGAGATGAAGTATATATTAACCAGTGTGATGTAAGCATTCATAATTCTATATGAAATCAGCACATTGTACCCCATAAATGCATTCATGTATACATGATCTGTGTTTGATTTAATAAAAAGAAATAAAAAATAAAATAAAGAAAATTACCTAACCATGACATTAGGTAAATATTTTAGTACAGGATTAAAGAGAAATTTTATCACCCCCCCCAACTTCCTTTAAAGTATAAATTAACTTTTGTACAATAATTATGTGAGTAAGCATAAATATTTGTACCATGTCTTATAATTTAAAAATTTACTTATCTCAGGAGTTTTTTTTTTTTTACTTGCAAACATTGTCTTGTAACTCATACAAGTGAGGATTCTGAAGCTTCCCAGTCATACAGCGGAGAATGGGAAAGTTGGGGGATAACCTTCTAGGTGAACAATAATAATTCATATGCTGGTTTTAAGTAATTACATGTTCATCTCTGTTGTGTCTTAAAGAATATACAAATATATTTAATGCTTTGTTCTTACATTTTCTTTTGACATTTTAATAGTTTTTTTTAAAGAATGTGGCTTTTCAGTTAGAGTGTTTCAAGATGTGTGCACAGAAATGCAAGTTGGAATACAGAATACATATTTTGATCATGACATGAGATTATCATGAAAATTCCATTTCTGACATGTTAACATAATATTAAGTTCTATGATTTTAAAATACCATGAAATTCCTTCTCCTGAAATACTGTACCCTGATGTATATGTTATAAAATCTTACAATACATTCCTTGATTTCAATACCTTTTTTATATCTTTGATAGGAATGTTGAAAGAAAGAAAATCAATGAATACATAGGGAAGACCATTCATTTAAACAGTGCTGGTGAAAATAAGTTTGTTTTTGTTTGTTTCTTTGCTCTGAGTGCCTCATGTTTACCAGACACCGTGCTAGGTGTTGGGAATAAAATATATAGGAAAACAGAGACTGAACACTTGTTTGCAATTTAGTAGATAAAATTGATATTAAACAAATAATTATATAAATGAATGATTTTAACATTAACAGATGCTGAAAAGTGCATGCTGATATGAATGCTTATAAGGGGAAGTGTGATATAACTTAGGGGTTAGTGAGTAACTCTTAAGGAAGTGAATGAAAACTTGGCTGAATTCTGAACAATAAGTAGCAACTTCATAAGAGAAAGGACTTGGGGAAGAGAAAGAGAACTTTCTACAACCCACACAAGATTCAAAAAACAAATGTGGCATGTACATTTGCTCACCAACCTGAACTAAGAATAGAGAAAATGTATATAATATTTTTGAAAGCAAGCTATCAAGCTTTATAATTATTTAAATATAATTGATTACCCCTTATGTATATCCCTTTATACAAGAATAATGAAGACATTCAGGTATTTAAGTAAATTAAACAAACTAAACTCATAATACAGCAAAGCAGGAAGTTGAACCTCAATAAAACTGACTTCTAAGGCCTGGTTCTCTCCAATATTATACCCAGATGCCCATATGAAAAGGCAAGCAGAGCGAGAAAGAGGGAGGGAGGGTGGAGAATGGAAGAGAAGTGAGAATGAAGGAGGGAGGAGGGTGGAGAAGGGAAAGACAGAAAGAGGGAAGGGGGGAGAATGGAAGAGCAGAGAAAGATGGAGGGAGGGTGGAGAATGGAAGAGCAGAGAGAGGGAAGGAGGGAGGGTTTGGGGTCTTGGTGTGTGCCACATTTTGGGGGGGCAAGACACGATTATAAGAGGTACTTTGCCTGACAAATGCAATCAGTGAAACCTGGTTTCTTGTACCCTCAATGAATCTCCAACAAGTAAAAAAAAGAAAAGAAAAGAAAAGAGCAAATGTGGTATCGTGATAGAATTGACTCGTAACTTAGATAATGGGTGGGTATACACAGTATGACCTTGGTAAGCAAAGCAGTAGTGTCGCTGCACTGAGCCAAATTGCTGCTCAGAATACGGTTCAGAAAAATACTGCCCTTGATTGTATTTATATTTTGGCGTATTGCTTATGGGGATTTTTATAGCATTAATTTGGATTTTTAAAAAATAATGTTCATCTTAATTGTGAGGTTTTTGGTGCCATCTTAATTCCATGGCCAAGGTAAAGGTCTATTTCATTTCTTTATTGTCCCAGACATGTAGGAGGGAAAAGAGGACAAGGATTTGAGAGTTTATGCTGAAAATAAAAGGACAAACCATGTAATCGAAGGAAAACAAGCACATACGAGAAACGATAAGCAAGAAAAGACAGGTAGTGAATACTGAACATCATGATGAGACTTAAATATACTTTTGAATAAGGGTAGTGAGAGGAGAATGGCAGCTTAGGGGATATTGGCAAGAGTTTGGTTTCCTTAAAATCAATATTTTATTTATTTATTTATTTTTTGGCCAGGGCTGGGTTTGAACCCACCACCTCTGGTACATGGGGCCAGCGCCCTACTCCTTGAGCCACAGGCACCTCCCAAAATCAAGATGTTTGAAAGAGTGAAATTATTGTTAGTTAAAAGGTAATGATTGGGAGAAAACAATACATGATACTATTTAAATGAAAAAAATATTTCTCATCTAAGCATTGCTGAATTATACTTGAGGCTCACTAGCTATGCTGATAAGTTTTATTAATGTCTACTTAAGCCAAAAATGTTGATTTCTAGGATATAAAAATTATTTGGGCCTTATTAAGTACTGCATGATGTTGTATCATATGGTTTATCAAGGGCCCTAAGATTTTTTACTGATTTGATGCCAAACTTCCATAAAGTATATGAAATAAGAATCAGAAAACAGAGTACAGTTCGTCGTTTCAACAGGAGCTCATCTCCAAGTAATGAATTTCTGCAAACCATCATTTGTAAAAACCTTAAAATATAACAATAGGTAATTTGTAATTATTGTGGCTGGCTTTTCCCCCAGTCTCTAATGGCTTTGTTGATAAATGGTTGCGTGTGTCATACGGCGTGTTAACAAGTGAATTAGAACAATTCTTACCATATGTCTCACTGCAGGGAAAGTCCAGGAGGATGGTGAGACTAGGCAAACACAGGCTAAGTTCTCTTTCTAATTACTCAGAAGTAAAATCTGATGGTTGACTTACAGTAAATGAGATGTAAAATTATTACTACAAATGTTTGGAGATTAATAAATGGGAATATTTATGAAAATGTATGCAATGCCTAGTAGTTAAAGCAAATACTTTCCACTCAGAGAAATGTTAATATATATACTTTGCCAAATACCTTCTTAACAGTAGACCAGATGTAAAATTTATTAATTCAAACACAAGAGCTTCAAACCATAAATCTTGGTGAGGTTACACCTTTTTAAAACTGCAAATTGAAGTTAACAGATCAAAATCAATTAGGTCTGCTAATCTGTTCACAAAGGTGTAAATTCTTAATCAGAATGTATTATAAAGCTGACAATGTAATTTGATGGTAGTACTTAAATCTTGAGCAGACAATTCAACTTTCAGACTCAGTTCCAGTTTTTTTCTCTTTGCTTTTCAAGGAAATAAGAGGGCTCTATTTTGATGTCCATACCAAGTGACAATTGTAATATTAAGTGTATAAATACAAAGTGTTCTACACAATTATAGGATGCATGTTATGTGCTAGAAATTATGTTACTCAGTGTCAGATGGGATTCTGGATATTTTGTGAGAGTTGGCATTTGCTATTTGGATTGTTGATGCATTCATTTATTTTGGAATGGATCACGTGAGGTAATGTTCCCTAAAGCTCCGATTTTTGTAATCATCTCAATGATGTGCTCCATTTTCTATAATGAGTCCTTCAGTGCAGTGTAGTACCTTTTGAAATACAGTCAGCCCTACTCTCACTTCTGCCACTAGTGATGAGAGTTCCATCAGCTTCCAATTGTTCAGCAGAATGACTAGTGCCCTTAGATGTTTTGCAAATTATGCAGTCCTAATTGCCTCCAGAAAACGGCATGGAACAATGGAATATTTGTACTGCTTAACTTTGGAGATCAATTTTTTTTTTTTTTTTACTTTAAACCAGGGGATGTTTATTGGGAGTCTATATAGATGAAAACAAGTTATTCAGAGTGGAGATGTGTATTGATGAATTCCACAAGGAATTTGGGGTCTAGTTTTGCATTGCCAACAAAGGTCTGCCTTTGGCTTACCTGAGCATACATGTGCTTATTTGATGAAGATAAACTCATGAAAGTTAACATTAAACTTTCTGAAATTTTAATCTTTGGAAGTATCTTAGAATTTGGATGTACATACTTTGTGTGTTATTTTGAAGTTTATTGTGCCTCTGGATTTTAAAAAAAGGATATTCAAGATTTTATCGAATTACTAAAACATTGCATCATTTGTATATTAATATTTGCTCAGAGCCTACTACATGATAGGAAACTTCTAAGTGTTCACTGATTTAGGATGGAAGAAAGAAACACAGTGCCTGCTTGATAGAATCCATGTAAACGGCCCTCCATCTAGGAGACATGTTTTGTAGTGTTTAGAAGTAAAATAATCTAAACAACTCATTGTTGAAGAAGTTGCATTGCAGAGAAGTTGGATGGCTAATCAAAGCTAATAAGATAATTCCTCTCACAGTCTTATCTAATACTCAAGTCCTCTTACTGTGTCCAATGTAGCATAATTTTAACCATATTAACTCACTCTGGCAATTCTGCAATTAAGGAAAAAGAAAAAGGACTAATAAAATGAGACTTTTTAAAAATTCTTCAGTTAAGAGAGTTTTTTAGTTTAAAAAATGTCTTTCTGTATATGTATACAAATGCACAGATTTGTGTGTATATATACATGTATATATACGTATAAATCTTATGAACATGAGCTACTGATTTTCAAAGGCAGTCACTACTCAGATTGAGACTATTTAGAAATGAGAATTTCCAGAACTAAAGATTATGTGGGAAAAAACATTTGCCTTCATGTACTAATTTTTAGTACTCATTTTGTACAGTAGAGATGATGGAAGGTCACAATGTCAAACAAGCATTACACAGACATCAGTTTTCTAATAAATGTCTGAGTAGGAAATGTTTTAGCTAATCTGATTCTCAAGCTATTTTGAAATCATCAGTGAATCTCAGAAAGCCTTTTAAAGAGGATTTATTTTCAACAACCCCTCAGGTTAAAATGGTTAACAGCTGAATTAAGTGCTGTACCTTCAGTGACCTGAAACTGGAAAGGAAAGAGCACAAATGAATAATTTGTGGAAATGTTGTACTTTATTCCCATTAAGCACAGAGGGAAAAAAAGGAAGAGAAGCTGGGTTACTGAACGGAAGAATTCTCGAAATAAAAATGGCCTTAAAAAAAATTAGGACTCTTTCTATGGGTCAAGCTCTTTGCTAAACACTTTGTATTCATTATTTAATTGTAATTCTTACAGTGCATGATATATAGAGTTCTAAAATCTTCTTTGGCTGACATGTGCATCTGAATATTCTAATCTCACTTTCTTTTTCAAATAAGGGAGCTGGAATTCAAAAAGGGAAAGACTTTCTCAAGATACCTTACAAAGTCAAAGATTAGAACCTCTGACTCTCTTCATCCCTGTTTCTAATTCAGTATTTAATTGAAGATATATATCTGTGGAAATACAAATAGAAATATGTATGGAGATATATATAAATATATATATATATAAATTGTGAGAAATTTGTAGGGTATTACTAATAAAATTAAGGATATTATATTGTCTATACATGGGTTGAAGATATTCTACAGTAGATATCATTTAAAAATTTTATTTAGATAAATTCAGATTTATATAATTATTTTTTTCTTTATTGAGACAGGGTCTCACTATGTTATCCTTATAGAGTGCTGTGGGGTCATAGCTCACAGCAACCTCAAACTCCTGGGCTCAAGCGATTCTCTTGCCTCAGCCTCCTGATTAGATGAGCCTACAGGCACCTGCCACAATGCCAACCTATTTTTTTTTTTTTTTAGCATGCCCAGACTGGGTTCAAACCCACCAACCCTGGTGCATGTAGCCAGTGCCCTACCCATTGAGCTATGGGTGCCACCCAAGACTTACATAAATTTTTATTTTAAAAAAGAAAGAATTTTCTTATTGCCTTTTAAAGTAATAAAAGGGTCATAAATAATAATCCTATTTGATTTGTTATTTGTATTTCTTATGCCTCTGAATTTTATTTCAGTGAAACATTATAATGAATACATATTTGTCTCAAAAGATAGGAAAACATCTTCCCTATGTTATTCTCCATAATGAGATAGTAGGATTAAAATCATATGTAGTATACAAAGAAGATAAAATGTCATGCACAATTTATTTATCCAGCAATGATTGCTGACTTTTTAATTTGTGTCTATAAAAGGGTATACATTTATGTGTATATGTATGTGTGACTATGCCTGAGTGTGTATATGTGTGTGTATGTGTGTGTGATTGAATCTGTGTAAGTATGAAGTGTACTTACTTTTTAAGACACCACTTTCACAGACCCATATATATGTGAAAAGTCTTCCTTGCCAATGTTTTTCTTGTATAATGATAGAACTCAATATTATAGTTAAAAATCACCTCATCTCATAAAATAAAACTTGAACTGTGATTAGCTCAGACTAAGAAATATCATTTATTGATATCTTCCTAAGCATGAAAGGACAAATAAATAAATTAATACCTTGTAATTATCTAATAATATTAACATATTAAGTACCAACATATTTTCCTAGTTTCTTTTGTTTGGGTACATATGATATGGAATATTAGCAGTTTATAATAGTGAATATAAAATATGCCTGAAAAATTTATTTTCTTTTTCTGCCTTATACATTTTTCCATTTTCCAAAATCTCTATGGTCAATGTGTAGTACATCACAAATTTAAAAGCTAAATATTATAATATGTAATAAGATAAAATTTAGCAAAATGAAAAGTTTTAAATCTTTGAAGTATTTTTGGAGAAAAAGAGAAATCAAAAAGGCAGGTGATTTGAATATACTACTGAAAGATAGATTTATGTAGAAGACTTTTAAACAATAGCTATTGAAATAACATGTGAGTATTAATAATTAGAAAACAATATTTGAAGTAATTTTCCAGCTTCGTGTCGACTGTGACATCACATAAACACTAGTCAATAAATAAATATAAACATCGAGGACATTTGTAAAGTAATGTACTCAAAATGGAATTTCCTTAATGACATGCAAGAGAGTGACTTATAGAACCAAAAAGAAGTGCGTGCTCTCTGACTCTGATCCTGTAGTCTGTGGATTCTGATTCAGTAAGTTTTGAGTGGCAGAGTGCCATCTGGTACTCTGCATTCCTCAGAATTTCCAAGTCATGTTCATATTGTTGGTCTAATTACTTTCTGTGTTTTTGCTTTTAGTTTATGGTGCTAGGACAAATTTGTGGATATTAAATATCCAGTATTTAGTAGTTAGACTATTTGTAATAGGCTAAAGAATAAAGTGGTTAAATAATTTAGGTTCAATAATTTATTAACCTTCTCACAGTGAGTCTGTTTTCCACTGTGTGTGTACCACATTGCCACAAACACAGTGGCTTAAAAGGCCATGAATTCATTCTCTTTACGCTCTGCCAGAGCGTAAAGAAGTCCAAAAGGGAGTAATAGCCACGGGTTCATCGTGTCTCATTCCTTCTGGAGACTTTAAGGCAGACCCAATTTCCTTAACTTTTCCAGCTTCTGGATTCTCCCTTACCCCAATTTGTTGGCTCATGTTGCCATTTCTTCATCAAAGCCAGCAAATTCAGGCTGAGTCCTCGAGGGTACAAATGTGAGTGCTTAAGGGAAAAGTCATATCTTGTGCTTGCATTGCTAGTAATAATAATTGCCTAAGTTTAAAAGCAATATACAAGTATTAGTCATAAGTAGAACAGGAATTGACTTAAGAAAATGATTGCCAAGGATGGGCAAAGAAAAACAGAAACAGGAGAGAAGTGGATTCAGAAGAACCCTGAGCCCATTGGAACTTGCTGCTGGAGGCCTGGCCTTTAAAACTGAGGAAGCATCCTGCTGAAATTTGGCCTGTCCCCCAGCAGCCAGCAGCCGGGAGGTCTGTAACCAGACAAGACTTGCCCCACGGGGCGGCCCACTCTGTGAAGAGCGAGTGCTTTGTAAAGTTCATTATGCAGAACATTTAAACATTGTTAAAGGCAAGATTATGGTATGACCAGAAGCATCCGTCTGAGCAACAAGCTTCTTGAGTGTTGTCATTTGTGTGATTTGTGTGCTGGCTTAATTGGGGTCTTCTCTGATGTCCTGCTCTCAGACTGTTTTCGTGGTTCCATACTTGCTGTCAAAGATTATAAATAAATAGCTTAAAGCAATGAAAGTAAAAAGTAAACCCATTCAATTAACATAGTTAGTTAAAAAAATACTTTAGTTAGAAAAATGCAGGTATAGCAAAAACCATATCCTTGTTATTTGCCTCATGAGATTTATGATTAAACAATGATGTGTGCAAAGAATTGGAGCTAGTGGCCTGGGACAAAATGCGTGTTGATCCTCACGAAGAAAGGCATGGGAGCTTCTGACCCTGCTTAACTCTTACGCTTTGTCTTGAATTGGCATTTTCTTCCTCCTCTCCTTCCATCAAGCCACTGGGAGGGAACACATGGCCTATCCAGGGGCACCGAAAGTCCTCCTCACCTTGCTGCGTCCAAGGCTCCCTGCTCTGCTCATGGCATCTCTTTCTCTGTGACTTCTTTCTGCCTCCCTCTTCCATTTTTAATTCCATATGATTATATTTGGTCCAACTGCATAATCCAGTATTATCTCCTTATTTTAAGGATAGTGGATTAGAAATCTTTCTTCCGTTTTCAACCTTAATTCTCCTTTGACATGTGTTATGGGTTAAATTACATCTCCCAGAAATATATGTTCAAGTTCTAACCCCCTAAATGTAAACAGGACCTTATTTGGAAATAGGACCTTTGCAAATGCAATCAAGATAAGTAAGGTAATTATGGTGGGCTTCAATCCAAAATGAAAAGGGCCCTCATAAGAAAAGGGAAATTTGGACACAGAGGCCCACAAGGAGATTGGTTTGCCATGGGAAAGGCTGGAATAGTAAGTATCGATAATGAGAATGAGAAGCTAGAAAGAGACAAGGCAGTAGTCTACTCAGTCTCAGAGGAATCATGATCTTGCTGATAGCTTGGATTTGGAGATTTAGCCTCTGAAACTGTTATTTTAAGCCCTCCAGTATATTTTACTTTGTTACCATAGCTACAGGAAACTAATGCCCCATTTAATATAACACATTCACAGATCCTTGGGATCAGGGCATTCGTATCTCTGCATAGCCATCAGTCTACTTACCACAGATAGAAATAATTTTGTAGTTGATTAAAATATGTCAATGCACTATATAATATTTTGAGAATAATACGTTGCCCTCCAGCCACCTCTTGTGGGCATTAGGGGTTATGCTGTGTGAAAATCAAAGTGGAATTTTCCTGAATAGATGGCTAATGTTTTACCCAAAACGATTGCCTACAATCTCGATTCACACAAGGTGACTGATGAAAACTGATAATTTTAAAATATCCAAAATACTTGAAATATTAACTTGTATTGTTATTTCCAGTCCCGATTATCCTTTATTATTAGGAATGGATCCTTAATGATGTAATATTTTTCTTCTTTTCTCACTCTCTGCCCTTCTTATGTGCTGATAAACTTGGAAAAGTAATTAACTAACTATTCTTCTTTATCTCTATTTTAATGTGCTATTAAAGAAGCCAAGAATATGCTATTTTAGTTGTTTTCAACCACACGTTTAGATAAGCAGTGAAGTTGCCAATGCCAGAGCACAGTATTTCTTGGGACTGGGTAATAGGCCACTGATAATGTTCCACCCCCCAAATCCATGTTAAGGCCCTCATTTCCAGTGTGGTGATATTTGAAAAATGAGGTCTTTGGAAAGCATAGATTTAAAATTAGGTCATGGAGGGAGGCCTGGATGGTGGGATTAGTGTCCTTATGAGAAGAAGAAGAACAGTCTCTTTCTCTCTCTTTTTCATGAGTACATAACAAGAAATGACCACAGGAGTGTGCAGTGAAAAGACAGCTGTCTGCCAGCTCAGGGGCAAGTCTTCACCAGACACCTAATTCACCAGCACTTTCAGTTTGGACTTTCCAAACCCCAGAACGGAGAGCATTGAAATTCTGTTGTTTAAGCTGCTCTGTCCATGGTACTTTGTCACATCAGACACAGCAGTCTACGTATACCTACTTCAACCACCTGCTTTCCTGAAACATAGGCTAGATTGCTCATATTGATTTCATTAGTGATAAATAGAACATTTTATTTACATCTCGCTTATTTACTTTTCTTGTTTTTCAGTTGGGTCAAATCTCAAGAAGGTAAAGGAAGGACTAATTTAAAGTTCTATTTCCTTACTCTCTTTTTTCAGGATTTCATTTTCTGATATTTTCCTGCCTGAATGCAATGGCCCAGTGTTGATGTAGTAATCAAAAGTGGTTTTTCATTATAGCCCACTGGGCAGAAGTGAGTAACTTCCAGTGACATTGCTAATAGATCTTATCATGAACTTGCTAAAACCTCACTATTGCTGGCAAATGAAATAAAAAGTAATGTTTGATTTCCTTATTATATCATTATATATAATGATATCATTATATATATATCATTTATACCCTACTGCTGAGATAGCCCCAAAACATCAGAGACCATTACTTTGACTTTCACAGTCTCTCGTGCTGAATTAAACTTTTATAAACAACAAGATGATTTCTGTGCATTTTGTCATTAGAGTCCATTTGCACAGTAAATCCAGGTCTCACTCTTTCTCTTCTTCAATTCTAGTGAGTTCTATTTTCATTTAACTTTAGCCAGCCCCTCTCCTGGCCACACCTTGAACTTTGTCATGATAAAGATGTGTTCCTTGTAACAAAATAGATACCTAAATATTTTTTCTCAATAAAGCTACTACCTTATCTCCTTCCTCATATCTTCCCTTCCACTTGATTTGGTATTTTCATGTTTTTTTCTTTTTTTGATTAATGAAAATATCTAATCCAGTCATTCTTAAACTTGAATGTGCTTATAATTCAACCGAGGACAGTGTTAAAAATCACTGAGTTTATCATCCTCTCAGGGATTTCCTGTCAGGTGGCCCATGACTACCCCTCAAACTTATAATTAAATATCTCGCACGAAAGAAGAATGAAGTAGTACTTTTCCATTCCAAAACACAAAATTAACTCAAAATGGATCATAAATTTAAATGTAAAACCTAAAATTATAAAACGCTTGGGAAAAAAGTGTCTTCTACCATATGACACACACAAAATAGGTGACAAATTTATAAATACATAAAATGAACTTCGTCAAAACATAAAACTTTTATGCTGCAAATGATACCATCATGAAAGTGAAAAAACAATCCACAGACGTGGAGAGTATATTTACAAATCATATATCTAATAAGATATTATATCCAGCATATATAAATAATTCTTCCAAATCAATAATAAAAAGATAAACTAAATTAAAAACAAGAAAATTTAGGAAGAGATCTGTTTTCAAGGAAAATGCAGAAATAGCCAAGAAACATAACTCAGTAACCTCAAAAAAAATAAGACACACAATGTCATTAGCCATTAGAGAAATGCAAATCAAAACCATAATGAGATATGATTTCACCCCACTGGGATACTTATAATCAAAAAGGTTGATAATAGCAAATATCAATGAGAATAGGATAAATTGGAACCCTGATGGGACCCTTATGTTGGGACTGTATAATCATATAGCTACTATAGAAATAGTTCACAAATTCCTCAAAATGGTAAACATAAAATTACCATATGATCCAGAAATTTTATTCCTAGGCATATCCAAGTGAAATAGAAACATTATCTTGCAAAAATTAGTACATCACTATTTGTAGCAGCTTTATTAATAAAAGCTAAAAAGTGGAAACAACCTAAATGCCCACAACCAATTAGTGAATGAATAACATGTGAGATGTCCATGAAATCAACTAGTATTCATCAATAAAAAGAAATAAGGTACTAATACACGACACAACTGGGGGAAACACTAATGAAGATACTCTCAAGGAAAGATACCAGCACCTGAATACATCTGAAATGTTACTCTGGAAAAGAAATAAAAACTGCATCTCCAATAAAAACATGAAGATGTTTGTGTACAACAGTTTGAGTAACATTGCCCAAATTCCATAATTCTTCCGAGTATTTTGTATTTTCTTAGTTACTTGGCCTTTGATAATTTTTTTTTTTCCGAACTTGTAAGAGGTGCATAATCCCATCACTTCTTTGTCTCCTCCCAGTGGAGTTCCTCAAGAAAAATAAATAAATAAGTAAATAACTCTCAGTAGACATCTATCTTCCAATTCTTAGGTTTCCATCCTTTTTGACTACAGAGTATTACAGAAAATAAACAAACAAACAAAAATCCTGCTATAGATTGCTGATATTTTTTAAAAATGCCTCAGAACGTATATGGATCTCAAGCCAATTACTTTTTCCTTTTTAATTTTTCTTAATCATCTGTGTTTTATCAAGTAATTACTGATGCATAGTTATTCCTCTTTTGTTCGTTTTCACAGCATGTATCTTTCAATTTAACCATTGTTTATTCTGTTCCGCATTGCTTTTTATTTATTTTATTTAAGAGACAGGGTCTCTCTCTGTCACTCAAACTGGAATACAATAGTACAATCATAGCCCACTGCAGACTTGAACTCCTGGCCTCAAGTGACCCTCCTGCCTCGCCTTGGTATATACAATGTCTAAGACTATGGGTACCTGCCACCATGATCAGAGAACTTTTTCACCTTTTGTGCTGAAAAATCTCCCTATGTTCCCTGCTTCTCAATCTTTTTGATTAAACTTCTTAATTTTAGCCCTTAAATTTAGCCTATTTTCCCTATACCAGCTCATAAAGATTCTTATGTCCTTCATCAATTTGCCACAGCAAACAAACCACAAAATTTCAAAGTGTCCCTTCACTCTTGCATTAGTCATATACATGTTTAATGTGATTCATTGAAATACCAACTTGCAGTAGCTTAAACACAGTGATCATATATATTTTCTCACATGATCAGGATTCTGAAAGTACTCATTTCAAGATTAGTATTGAGTTTCATATATTTCCTCACTTGCCCAGTCTCTAAAGAGTTCTAATTCCTCAACAACTTGAGGTCTCCATGTCCTTGCTAGGTTTAAGTTGGTAATATCTCTCACTCTTTCTCATAAATCCCCCTCTCTCTTAAATTCAGCAATGAATTCTCAAGGCCTTCTCACACTTTGAATCTCTCTGACTTTCCTCTTCTGCCACCAGCTGGAGAAAACACTCTGAACTTTAAGGGGCTCTTGTGATTACATAGACCCACTTCGACAGTCTCTCCATCTTCAGGTCAACTATACATTAGAAAATAATCACCTAAAAGGAGAGATAGCTCATTAGATTCACAGGTTCCCCACACAGACAATCATAGGGAATTCTAGAAGTATGAGGATGTGAGGTTATTCTTAGAATTTTATCTACCATAGCTGCCTTGAGTAAAAGTAGGATTTGTGATTGTACAGAGAGTATAAATGGATATTACATAAGGAAAATAATCCACTATTATCTCTAGTTCTATATTGAAGTCACTCTTTTCCCATCCGGTCGACCTCTTGAAAACACCACCTATATTTGCTGACTTAGTTTTCTCAGTATCTTTTGTCAGTCTCTTCATGACCCATTCTGAGATTGTTCCACCACCTCGATTAATAAACCCTGGAAAGAGGGATTATGGATATTTGGATTGAAAATCCAGGGAGTGGCTTTCACAGGTGTTTGTTTTTGAGACAGCCTTACTCTGTCCCTCCACACTGAGTGCCCTTCTTCATAGTTCACAGTAACCTCAAACTCTCCTGCTAGAGCAATCCTCTGGCCTCAGCCTCCCGAGATGCTAGAACTACACACACCCTCCACCACACCTGGTTACTTTTTCTCTTTTTAATACAGATATCATCTTGCTTTTTCTCAGCCTGGTCTTGAACTCCTGAGCTCAGGCAATCCACCCACCTCAGCCTGCAAGAGTACTGGGATTCCAGGTTTGAATCACTGTGCCCTGTCAATTTTGACTTTTCTTTTTTAATAATTTCACCAAAATGTTGATGGTAATAGGCTTTTTACTTTTGTGAGGCTTTAATCTCTTAATTTATAGGACGCCTTTGACTTGTAGTTTTATTTTTACTTGGCCCCTTTTTCTGTACCTCTGTGCCCGCTATATGGCACTTATACATAATAAAGCCTAAATTTCAGTAAGTAGCCAAAATAAAATTAATTAACATGTAAACATGAAATAAATATAAAGATATGTGAGAACACTATCGGAAATAATTTTTTGAGGTATACTCCAATTAGTAAAGTTTTCCTAGAAAAAAGAAGGGCTTTTTTTTTAGCAAATAAGAAACCTTTTTTTCATAATTCAAAGATGAAAATGATTTTTCTTCATGGGACAGAAATAGCGATAGTAAGATATTTTTATTTAAATGTTTTTACATTATATTCCTATTTCAGTATATACAATACCTGCCATAATTAAATATGAAAACAATGTTAAAAATCCAAATGCTAAAATATTAATATTAACATCTTACTGCTTTTATAGTACGTGTATGTGTTAAATATAGCATTGTTTCCACTTGTTTTCAGTGTTAATTAACATTTAGTCCTAAGCTAATGGTTATATATTTTTTATGGTAATTTAAAAGATGATTAATTTTCACCAGGAAGACTTAAAGACTTATAAGACTTTGACTCCAAAGGAAATTCAAAACATATTACTATTGTATTTGCTGAGTAGGCCTTATGAGGTTAGAAAACAAAAATTAATCAAATTAAAATCAATTTTCAATTATCTGTGTGAGATTTTAGATAATTACCAGGATTTATTACTCCAGTCTCAGTATGAGACTGGATTTCAAGTCATCTATAAACCTGAAACAACAACAACAAAAACCTGTTTCTATTTTTTAAGAAATACTTTTAGTATATCACAGCATAATAAAGTCCTACTTCTGAGGATTTTTTTTTTCTAATGAGAATAAGCCAACCAAATAAAAGAGAGATTGTGTTACTTCACATTTGAAAATTTCCAAGTAGACTTTAGGCTCATTTAGTACAATGTTGCCAAGATGTTTTCAACACGACTCCTGTAAAGTGATTCTTCTAACCTAGTATTCAAGCTTGCACCCTGAGAGTTTAAGATTCCCAGTAATAAAAGCAGGCCTTTTTCTGTTAGTACAAACAGAATTTCTTATATAAACCACAACATTACACTTTGGATCAAAGAGGAATTGAGAACAAGAGTTTACAAATTTATAGTGTACCGTTTTTGTTAAAAGTCAAACTGAAATGGCATGTTACATTGAATTTCTTGTACATTTGCTCTTAGTAAATGTGGGTGCATATAATTTAATAATATGTATTACGATTGGCACAAACATTAGGTGTTACCTTAGGATAATGACTTTACCTTGTAGTGAATGATTCTGCCTTCCACTCAAAGTCCCTACAAGGACAATACTTCTGGGAATGTCACCTGCTGGTGGCTTACTGCTGATTCCTCTCCATGCCCAGTAACTTCAGCTGAATGGAGATAACTCCAAGAATTATCCTTCTCCAAAATAGCCCACATTCAATGATTGCTCAAGTACTGTTTTGAAGGTACAGCTCTCTTGTTTTAATTGAAAATACCCAGACATGGTGATTTCAAATTTAGGATTCCTTTAGAGTTGAACAAGTGAGGTTGGAAGTAAAATCCAGTTCAACCTTTGCTTCATGCTTGAAGATATCCAGGCATGGTGATTCCAAATTTAGGATTCCTTTAGAGTTTAACAAGTGATGTTGGAAATATAATCCAGTTCAACCTTTGTTTCCAATTCAAATCCTGCTTCCCTTAGTGACTGAAGCATGTTGTTCCTGAAACCATTCTTCAGTAACCCACTTGGAGGCAAATCTTAATCTCCCAGCCTGTTTCCCAGGAATACAACCAATAGCACCTTGGTTTTGGGTGAATCAGTTTAATTCATTTACATTTTGATTTCAAACGCAGATGATGTTAAATAATGCCATCCTTTATGCAGTATGTTGTTTTCACCTTTATGGAAGACAAATAATTCTGATTTTGTCTTTCCCTTATGCAAAGGGAAAAATGGATGAAACAGATATATTGCATAAATTTTCAAAATATAATGATCATAAATTGTTAAAATAAAAAGATTTAGTTATCTTTTTTCCTGCAGATTTAAATTCTGCCAGCAAATATACATCATTGTTTTGTAAAAAATAAGATTCATTTTCCTTTAATTATATTCTTAGAGAACGTGAGTGCCTAAAGAAAGTTCCCCATATAATAAATCAGTGCATTTCATAGAACCATCTCTCTTTCACTTTTTAGGCAAGTGGTATTCTTGTGAACCATGATTTTGTATTTTTTGTCACTTTATTAACATCAATTTTTCACATATAACAAAATCTTGAATCAGTAGAGGGCTTTTTATGAGAAAATAACAATTAGTAATTTTCTAAGCTATATTTAATTTTTTTCTGATTACTTTCACTTTCGTAGTTATGTGTCTTTAATTATTTGAAATGCATATAATGTTGTGCTATATTTGCCATCAAAGGAAAATGCATACATTATACAATGTGCAGTTTCCTAGTGAAGATGATTTGTGAATAATTTTGAAATCATAAATAAAAATACAAATTCACATGCCAATCTATTGTTGAGGTAACATTTATTACAGCACAACTTTTGTCTCTGCTTATTTCATTAAGTGTATTTCTTTTCTAAAGTGTGAGAATGGAAGTGTCGGGCTTTATCTTTCGCCATTGTTTCACTGTGGCGTACAAAGAAGCAGTGTCAATCAATGGATATGTAGTTACAAATAGTTGTTAAGTTATTGATTCTGTAAATCAATCATAGAATAAATGAATAATAGCTTTTCTCATACTGCAAAAATAGTAATATTGGTGAATGACAAATAGATAGATTGAGAAGAAAAAGGAGAGGAAATAAAGAATGTATCCCAGGATTCTGTCTTAAACTAAATAGATGCTAGTTCAGGCTTGGTGCCTACAGCTCAAGTGGCTAGGGCGCCAGGCACATACACCAGAGCTGGTGGGTTCAAAATCCAGCCCAGGCCCACAAAATAACAACAATAACTACAACCAAAAAATAGCCGGGCGCTGTGGTGGGCACCTGTAGTCCCAGCTACTTAGGGGGCTGAGGCAAGAGAATTGCTTAAGCCCAAGAGTTGGAGGTTGCTGTGAGCTGTGACACTACAGTACACTACCCAGGACAATAGCTTGAGATTCTGTTTCAAAAAAAAGTAAATGAATATAAATAAATAAATAAAAATAAATAGGTGCTAGTTCTAGTTACTTATTTTCACATATTAAGTATGAGATACTGTTTAAACATAAATAAATGTTAACAGAGATACAAAATTCTAGGTACGGGGTAAGTTAACACTGGCGATGGCACACTATTGGGATAAGTTAAAATAGGGGATATCCTAAATTTGGCATCTTGGTATAGCCTTCAGCATCTTCATCACTGCCTTGTAAATACATAAATAATACATTGTGTTAAATCATGAATTCTTAACGAGCCATTGAGAATTCCCAGTGATCATTAACTTTATAGGTTTCACACTAAATAATGGTACCAAATATTATTAAAATTAATATTAGTGTTCACGTTAAATGTTAATGTGAAATAACAGCATTAGAAGTTGCCAGAAAGTATCAACCAGGATCGTCACAGTAAGTATAAATTAGTATTTATCATTCTGTCTTGGGAAATCTCTTCTGTCTGTGAGTTGTTACCAGGTACTTTGCTGCTCTGACCAAATTCTAGTTACTTGTTGGTAAGAATATGAAGGAGAAGGAAAGGAAAGAGGGCATTTCATCTGTGTTTACCAAAGTAAAAGCAAGACTTGCTGTGTTTGGGCACAAGTATAGATATTTTTAGATTTAGATTGAAACTCATATTATTGTTCCATTTCTCTTGTAAGCTGCCTATCTTGAAATTTCTTCCCTTTTACTTCATTTCCTTTATTAAAGACAAAAAATAGGGGAATATAATCTGCAGCTTTGCTTCCTTGAACATTACGTTGTCTTTCCAGAGGCCGTGCCCCTGACGTGTTATTTCTGTGGCTGTGTCATACTTTACCGATTCTCAGTATTAACACTCCTGATGGGAGTCTAGGCCAGGGTATGTATTACACATACTACAATTTCTTAGGTTTACTAACCACCCTAAAAGCAGCTCAAATTTCTTGTCTTTGAAGAGTTCCTGGATCCCTCAGGTAGGTGCAGCCTTCATTCATCTGGGTATTCTTTCATCCATCTAAAAAAATATTTAGTTTCTATTTTCAACAGGTATTTGGTTAAATGGGAGAAATATGCCACAGAGCCACAGGCAGTGTCTTCATGAAGTTTCTTTTTCATTATAAGAAACACACCTTGAAGAAAAATTATAAATTAGAATTAGTGATATGGATTCAGATTTTAAAGTAACAGACATTAATAGAACTGATTATTTTACATATAATATGGAAATCTGTACTTCCTCTTTGCATTTTATGTCATTTTTATGTGTGTCTTTTTGTATTACTTCTATTATTCCACTGGCTCCTTCTAAGTTCCCTGCCCTGTCTCAATATAAGTGCCAAGAGTCATTATAAATACACAGTGTAATTATGACAGGTAGCCTGCGACTAAATAAATAAAACCATTATTAATTGGTGGTGGAAATAATTTATTTCAAATTATTTCTATTTGACATTCTTAGAGCTCAGCATATGTTGGCTGCCATACTCACAGATCTGTGGACTGTGAAAATAATTCCACAGCTACCATATGTTAAAAGAAATAATTCTGCTGACACAGGCAATCCACTAACTTTAAGTTTCCTTCTGTCTTCTTCCCTCAGTACTGTAATAAAAAGTGCATATTGATCAGTAAGCTTTTTATCATAATTGAAAATCAAGTGGAATCATTATAATTATTAAAAATATATTTTTGTACCTACATCATAGTCCTCTAGAATACTTCACTAATGCTAAGGAATAAATAAAAATGATTAATAAAAGGGGAAATTTCTGGTGTGAAATAAGTCAAATGAACAAACAAGGAAGGTTTAGTGGCCTTAATTTTAAATTTCTTCTAGATTAAAATCTAGATATAAAATGTAAATCTTTTGCCAAAACATAAAAAATTACCAATTGGTTATATTTCATTTTATGATCAAGTTTTGAGGATGAGAATAGCATATAAGTCAGACATGAAGGTCACAGAAAAACACACAAAAAAGATTAAGCAAAGCATAAAATTCTATCACTCAGAGATATGCCTTCTTAATATTCTGACATAGATAATTTTATATATTATTAAAAGGTCTTTTAAATACTCATCACTTAATTACACTTAACAAGGGTTCTTAATTTTCCCCATAAAATATACAGATATATATCTTCATAGAAAGATAAATTCTGATGAATAATAGACTATTTATATATCTGGCTATCCTGATTACCAGTTGCATGCATACCAAAATCAGCTCCATTTTTTCCAAATATTATTATGTGTCATTATCAAATTAATTTTGGTAAGGTAAATATTTTATAAAATAATTAACTGTGGATTCCTAATACTTTTTTTATGGAAAAAAGCTGGCATAGTTTGGAATTGTTAGATAACAATCATTTATGTTCATAAATGGACTTGATGTTCATGAGACATTTGCAGAGGACTCGGAAAAAATAGTGAAAACCTGCCATTTTCAGTCACTTTGCTTCACACGTTCTACATGCTTCTTCCATAAACACAAACAAATGGAATTTTTAAATTATGGATCATGGGTTATTAGTTTAGTTTTTAATTGAAAAGCATCTATACACAATAGACAAACCGTACTCTACAAAAAGCTATAGGCCTCATTTTAAGAGTGGTGACAAAAACAATGGAGTGGGTTCTTCTCTGCACACTTTCCTTGAAAATTTCCCATCCAGTAAAATTACAAAAGAAGATAATTGGCACTACATCTGAGACAAAGCTCTTAATATATTGTTCTCAAAAATGAACGATTAATATAATCAACTCAAATTTTTGGAACAATTTAATCAGGCTAAAAGGGCTAAAGGTAATGGTTTGTCTGGATCTGTACTTAGGAATACACCACACAAAAGAGTTGGAAGATCTTTTCAAAGAGAATTATGAAATCCTAAGAAAAGAAATTGCAGAAGACACTAACAAATGAAAGAACATACTTGCTCTTTGCTGGGAAGAATGAACATCGTCAAAATATCTATTTTACCCAAAGCAATTTATAGATTCAATGCAATCCTGATTAAAATACCAACATTTTGAAGAACTGGAAAAGATAGTACTTTGTTTTGTATGGAACCAGAAGAAAAAAAAAAAAAACGTATCACTGAGACTATTCTTAGTAACAGAAATGAAGTTGAAGGCATCACCCTTCCAGACTTCAGGCTGTATTACAAGTCCACAGTAATTAAAATAGCATGATACCTGAACAAAAATAGAGACAGAGACATTTGGAACAGAATAGAAGACCAAGAGATGAAACCAGTTTCTACTTGCCATCTTATAAACCAAACAAACACATCTACTGGGGAAAAGAATCCTTATTCAACAAATGGTGCTGGGAGCACTGGAAAACCACAGGTAAAAGACTGAAACTTGACCCACACCTTTCACCCCTTACACAAATCAACTAAGATGGATAAGAGACTTAAATATAAGAAATAAAATGATAAAAATCTTAGAAGAAAGTGTGAGGAAAATGCTTGAGGATGTTGGACTGGGGAAAGATTTTATGACAAAGACTTCAGCGGTCGTCAAAACAACCACCAAAATTAAGAAATGGGATTTAATTAAGCTGAAAGTTTTGCACAGCGAAGGACACAACAAGTAAAGCAAAAAGGCAACCTTCAGAGTGGGAAAAGATATTTGCAGGGTGTCTATCTGGCAAAGGGTTGATGACTAGAATCTTCAGAGAACTCAATCCACAATAAAGAGTAAACAATTCCATCTACTATGGGCAAGAGATACAAGCAGAATGTTTTCTGATGAAGACAGACGAATGGCTAATAAACACTAAAAAATGCTCATTGTCCCTGATTGTTAGAGAAATACAAATTAAAATACCCTGGGATATCACCTAATCTATCTCATTTAATATGACAGTAGCTTATATTAAAAAGTCTCAAAGCTACAGAAGCTGGCATGGTTGAAGAGAGAAAGGAATACTTTTACACTACTGCTAGGACTGCAAACTTACACAACCTTTTTTGGAAAGAAGTATGGAGAATCCTCAAATGACTCAAATTAGATTTCACACTTGCTCCTGCAATCCCATTACTAGGCATCTACCCAGAAGAATAAAAAATCCTTTTATCATAAGGACATTTGCATTAGACTATTTATCTCAGCTCCATTTGTAATCACCAAATTATGAAAACAACCTAAATGCCCACCAACCCAGGAATGGATTAACAAGCTGTGATATCTATATAAATAAATAGATAGATAGATAGATACACACACACCGTGGAATACTATTAGCTGTTTAAAAAGATGGAGACCTTTTGTATTAATTTCGATGGAGGTGGAACACATTCTTCTTAGTAAAGCATCACAAGAATGGAGAAGCAAAAATTTAATATACTCAATTCTAATATGAAAGCAATAGATCATCTTACACAAGGGGTGGGTCAGGGGAATGAAGGAGTGGGGAGAGGGAAGAACGGAGGAGGATAGGGTCACAGTGTATGGCACACCTCTGGGGAGCAGGACACAATGATTAGAGGGACTTTATCTAACAGATGCAATCAGTGTAACCCACTTCTTTCTCAACAAATCTCAAACAAGGAAAAAAAGAAGTGTAATTATAAAAATGTTTAATTTAAAAAGTTTCTAATTATCATGATTCTTAATGATCCCATATAAAACTACAACTCTTCTTAGCACACAAATAAACAAATAAAGTGAAACATTTAAATTAGAGAGATTTAATCTCTTCTCTTCTTGAAGTGTTGCCTTGAAATTATTTTTATGTGCTTTCTCCATAATATATAACAAATAAGAATCCTGGAAAGATACAGGTAATTAAACCTCCAACTTACAACCTGGTTCAGCAGGGCATCAGATACTCAGTAGGAAAACCATAATTTGGTGTCAGACCTACCAGCTGAAAAAAAAAATAGTGGTATATAACTAACGTCCAACACAACACAAGAAAAACAAGTATAATTCACCATCACTTAATTTTATTTCTTTGTATTCTTTTAGCACAAACTACTGCCCTGAACTTATTATCTAAAGCAGTAGCAATGGAAATATTTTTATTTTTCTAATCTCAGGAAACTGTGCAAGAAATAATTTCTTAAATCTATCAGCACAAAATTTAAAAAATAATTTTATTATTATTAAATATTATTGCTTATTATTAATAATTTTATTATTATCATTATCAAGAGTTTTAATTATTCTTCATCATAGCTTAGCCAATGACTGGTGTTAAGTTGTAATTCATCAAATAAACAATTATTGAATAATCTCCAAATTAGAAAACATGCTGATATCTCAGAATAAGTATATATTTATTTCACATATTTACTGAAGCTTTAAAAGAAAAAATAAATTAAAATGGTATTTTGATTTTTTAGATCCTCTCTACCTCAAGCTATATTGTATTAAACAGCTACCTTTAAATTTAATATCCATCAAGTTCCATTCTTCCATTCCCCCTATATAGTAGGGGGATTAGTTATCTCTGCCCACCTTACCATAGTCCAGGAGTCATGTCATTTACTGAACAAATTTGTATGGAGTCTCTCACATATGCTGACCCTTGTGAAAGATGATGGACATATAATATTGAACAAAAATAAGCAGCCTTCACACCTTCTTAGAGCTTTTTATATATTGGATGTAATATGTACTTATTAAATAGTCACATAATACTCATATTAATACACACTTGCAAAAATGACCAATAGAAGTATGGCAGTGAAATAAAAAGAAAAGTATACTATGCTATTAGAAATTAAAATACACATTTATGCAAGAAACATTTATAGAGCAGCTCTATGTAGCATGTTAATCACTGGGAATTAGTACTTCATAAAAGATTGAAATTCTATGGTTTAATGGGGTTTTTACAGAAATTGTGGAAATACATTAACAAATAAAAATATATATGCAGGGGCAGTGCCTATGGCTCAATGAATAGGGTGCTGGCCCCATATGTCAAAGGTGGCGGATTCAAACCTGCCCCTGGCCAAACTACAACAACAACAAAAATAGCCAGGCATTGTGGCAGGCACCTGTCGTCCCAGCTACTTGGGAGGCTGAGGTAAGAGATTCACCTAAGCCCAAGAGCTGGAGGTTGCTGTGAGCTGTGACACCACAGCACTGTACCAAGGGTAACAAAGTGAGACTCTGTCTCTAAAATCTATCTATCTATCTACACACACACACACACACACACACACACACACACACACACAATGTTGATGTTGTTGACAGTTCAAAAGGAAAATAAAACAGAGTAAGAAAGCTAAGGAGTCAGAGCTTTCAGAGAATTTTTTCCAGAAAAGGAGCCACGGGCTGCCTGGCATATTCACTATTGTTTTTAAAGTTCAGACGCTCAAATCCTTATAGCAGTTTTATTCCAACAGAATCTGCTAATACACTGCTCAACATATCCTTGCATAATAGACTATATCTCATTCTTTGTTTCCTTTTTGCATTAATAAAATTTGGAAAATTCTTTTAATTTCAGCAGTTTGCATACTTTTGGTACTACCTCTTTTTACATTTTGAGACCTAGTGTGCATCATTATTTGCAATGTCCTTACTTTCCTAGCAAGTTTATTGTAACACACACTAGTGTAATTGCAGAGCTGATGAAAACGATAAAACCCAGAAACTAAATAGTGAAAAAAGATGGTTCATTCTCTTTTCATGTAACTACCTGTGATGAGTAGTTGGTGTCTGGTCAGGTTTGTGGGTTGCTTTGCCATTTACAAGATGTGGCGGCCAGGCTTAGTCATCCCCATTTATACCTAGCATAAAACAGAGGGAGGGTGTGAGAACACAGAACGAACATCCTTTAGACATTGACGTGGAGGTCACATCCTCTCATATCAGTGAGACACTCCTGATCATTTGTCATCTCCAATCATCTTGTACTCTTGTGAAAAGGGGATGAAACATTTGACTTTTTAAGGTTCCGATAGAGGATGATGGACATGGAACTTGGAAGAGCCAAAACGAAGTGTTTCATCTGATCACTTTGTAAGAATAGCAAAAACTGTATAATTAAGTAAATAATTTGGAACTAGAATCAACATAAAATATAGTGCCTATAAACAGGGATTTCAGGAATCCCTTAAGCAGGAGGAACTAACAGGTTGAAACTATGAGATCCTTGCTATAGCTGCCAGAATTCTGCTAGTTCAGTGGTTCTCAAACATTTTGGTCACAAGACCTCTATACACTCTTAAAAATTATTGAGGATCATAAATAGCATTTGATTATTCGGTTACATTCATTGACATCACCATATTAGAATATAAACCAAGAATTAAACATTTTATGTATGTATGTATGCATGTATTTATTTATTTTTTGAGACAGAGACTCACTATGTTGCCCTTGGTTGAGTGCTGTGGCATCACAGCTCACAGTAATCTCAAACTCCTGGGCTCAAGCAATTCTCTTGTCTTAGCCTCCCAAGTAGCTGGGACTACAGGCACCTGCCACAATAGCTGGCTATTTTTTGTTGCAGTTGTCATTGTTGTTTAGCTGGCTCTGGCCAGGTTTGAACCTGCCAGCCTCCATGTATGTGACAGGTGCTATAACTGTGCTATGGGTGCAGAGTCAAGATATATATATTATTTAAATGTAGCAATAATAAACTCATTTCTTGTTAGCATAATTTCTAGAAAAATATCACTTTAACCAAAACAAAAGCTAAGTGAGAAAAATAGAATTGTTTTTAATTTTTACAAATCCTTTTCACCTGACATAATAGAAAATAGTTAAGTTCTCATAGCTGCATGCATTTAATTCCTTAGAATTTCATATGCTGTTAATATATTGTGTCTGGAAAATTCTGCTGTTGTGAGCTCCTATTGCCCCAGTTCCCTCTGCCTTCTCCCATTCCCCCTGCCCTACCGGCAACCTCCTGTCCTCTCCTGTACCCCTCTCCCCTGCCCTATGGGCCTTCCCAACCCATTCCCATGCTCTCCAGAATTCAAAGAGGCACAGAAAGTCCCAAGTTTCACAAACCCCCCAAGTTCTCAGTAGATGAACAATGATGGAAAACTCACCGAGGCTTGATTAATTACTGTTGTATAACCATAATCATTGTGATTTAAGATGTATCCATTGATCAATTATTGTTATATAACCATAACCATTGTGATATGAAATGTATCCATTGACAACCAAGATGTAACCCTGCCATTGGCAACATTCCTCATTCCCCCCCTGTTCGCTTAAGCTACACAGAGAAAAAAAGGTATGAATGACAAAAAAACCTGCACTTTGGGGCCACTTGTCTCAGAACAACAGCCCCCTGCACAGGTGCAAATAAATCACCAATTAATACCATCTGAGGGGGTCCCAGTTTATTTTTCATAACCCCAAAGTTATTTCACTGTCACACACTTGTGAGCAAATAAACATGAAGAAGGTAAATTCTATCTTGGTAATCTCATGAAAACAATGTTCGATCTAGGGGACCTACTGAAGTTTCTCATCTTGCTCCCTCAAAAGTACCAGAACTGCATATTAAAGACTACTGACCTAGATGTAAACTACCATTATTTTGTGGCTAGATGACTAGGAAAACTGAGAAACTGTTTTTCTTTTTTTTTACTTTTCCATTCCAATAAGCCATTCTCCATTGAAAAGCCAGATAAATAATTTTTTGAATATACAATCAATAATATCACTTTCTTTCTTAAATCATTTCAGTGGTTCTTCCATTATGGTAAAGACAAAAATAGTTACTTTGTTCTATCTCATAACCAAAAACTATGCAGCATATTATCCCCAAGATTTATGTTATTATAATAATTTAAAACATTATATAAGAGCTTTTGATTTAATAGGCCTTTAATAGCTAATTAAAAGTGATTACAAATATTCTGTTTGTATTTCTGAATTTTAATATTGGTACTTCACAAATTTATCCCTCTGACACTTGAAGCATGAAAATATTTGTATCTATTTTAATATAAACCACTCAATGCTGAATATCTAGTAAATGTGAACTGCATAGCTAAAAATTAATGCCAAATTGAATCTGATTTATTTATTTTTGTTGTTGCCACGACAGTCTTCTTCATGAGGTCTTTCCCCAGGCCGCTACCTTCCAGTGTTTTTCCTATGCTTTCTTTGAGGATTTTTACCATTTCAAATGATAAAACATGAACATATTATAAACATATGCAAGTCATATCACTAAGAAGTCTGTAGGCTCCTGGGGAAAACATACATAGATGATAATAACACAAAGTAATAAATGCTCTATTGCAAATAAGTACAAGAACAAATGGGAGCACAGGTGTATCTCAGACTGTCTGAGGTAATTAGGGAAAATTACAATGAGTAAGTTGCTCTTGAGCTTGGAAAACAGTGCAAAAAGGCCTTTCCTAGAGTAGAAGACAGCCAAGGTAGGGAGATAAGAAACATTTTAGCATATTCTAGAATATTGACCGTCCTTGTTGGCTTCAAAGAAGATGAGTTTGCTATCAAATCCTTGACACTGGTTTGTAGCTCATAGACTACTTTAGACGTGTGCCTTAAAAAAATTAACCTATATGGGTGGCATCTGTGGCTCAAAGGAGTAGGGTGCTGGCCCCATATACCAGAGGTGGCAGGTTCAAACCCTGCCCCAGCCAAAAACTGCAAAAAAAAAAAAAATTAACCTATATGGGAACTAATCCTTTTTTATTTATTTATAATTAATAGACTTTTTAAGAGAAGTTTCAAGTTCACAGAAAAGTTGAACAAAGTACGAAAAGTTCTCATACAAGGAATTCCCAAATTTTCTCTTATTAACATCATGCATGGATGTGCCATGTTTATTTCAATTGATGAACTGATATTGATGCATTATTATTAAGTAAAATTCATAGTTTCTGTAAGGGAACATCTTTGTGTGGTAAAGTTCCATGGGTTTTGCCAAAGGCATAATGACATGTATTCATAATTATGGAATCATACAGAATAGTTTCACTGCCCTAAAATTTCCCTGTGTTCTATTTATTCATCTTTCTCCTCTATTCCTGGTTTGCTGACAGATTTATTTTTATCATGAATGGGTGTCATTCAGGATTTTGGTGTCAGCAGGATTTTGTCATCTGCTTTTATTGATCTGTACATGTGATTTTTCATGGATGACATAATGGATTGCATTAAATGATTATCAAGAGTTGAACTGGTTGTACATATATAGTATAAATCCCATTCAGTCATGGTGTATAATTATTTTAATGTATTGTTGGATTTGATTTGCTAATATTTTGCTCAGGGTTTTTGCATCTACATTTATGAGAGATTTGAGTCAGTACTTTTTCTTTCTTATAATGTCTGCTTGTTTTTGTTTTAGGGTAATTCTGGCCTCACAGAATAAGTTAGGAGGTATTTGCTATACTTATAAGTTTTGGAACCAATGTAGAAAACTGATATTATTTGTTCCTTTGGGGTTTGTTAAAATTCACTAATGAATCATCTGTAAAGTGGTGCTTTGTGTTTAGAAGATTATTATTATTATTTTTTTGAGACAGAGTCTCAAGTTGTCTCCCTGAGGAGAGTGCTATGGCTTCACAGCTCACAGCAACCTCCAACTCCTGGGCTCAAGCGAGTCTCCTGCCTCAGCCTCCCAAGTAGCTGGGACCACAGGTGCCAGCCACAACGCCCGGCTATTTTGGGTTGCAGTCATCATTGTTTGGCGGTCCTGGGCTGGATTTGAACCCGCCACCTTAGGTGTATGTGGCTGGCACCTTAGCCACTTAAGCCACAGGCACTGAGCCTAGAAGATTATTAATTATTGATTCACTCCATTTAATAAGTATAGGCCTATTCACACTGTCCATGTCTCCTTATGTGAGTTTTGGCAGATTGTGTCTTTCAAAAAATTGGTCCATTTCATCTAAGTTATTAAATTTATAGGCATTGAGTTGTTCAAAATATTTTTAATTATCATTTTAAATGTCCATGGGAATAACAACGATACCCTCTCTTTAATTTCTGATATTAATAATTTATGTCTTCTTGTTTGCTCTTGGTTAACCTTGCTAGAGGTTTATCAATTTTATGGATCTTTCCCAAGTACCAGCTTTTGGTTTACTGATTTTCTCTATTGTTTTTCTGCTTTAGTTTCAATGATTTCTACCCTGATTCATATTTCTTTTATTTTGCTTACTTTGTATTTAATTTGCTTTTCTTCTTCTAGTTTCCTAAGGTGGTCACTAAGGTTATTGATTTTATATTATTTCCTAATGTTATATATTCAACACTATAAATTTCCTTGTAAGTACAGCTTTTGCTGAATCTCACTGATTTTGATAGCTTTTATTATCATTTCCATTTAACTCAAAATATTGTTTTCAATTCCTTTTGAGATTTTTCTTCTTTGACCTATTTGTTATTTAAAAGTGTTTTCAGGGCAGCATCTGTGGCTCAGTGAGTAGGGCACTGGCCCCATATACCGAGGGTGGAGGGTTCGAGCCCAGCCCCGGCCAAATTGCAACAACAACAAAAAATAGTTGGGCTTCGTGGCTGATGCCTGTGGTCCTAGCTACTTGGGAGGCTGAGGCAAGAGAATTGCCTAGGCCCAAGAGCTGGAGGTTGCTTTGAGCTGTGATGCAACAGCACTCTACCAAGGGTGACAAAGTGAGACTCTGTCTCTAAAACAAAAAAGAAACAAACAAAAAAAGTGTGTTCTTTAATCTCCAAAATATTTGGGGCTTTCCTAGCTATCTTTCTGTTATTGACTTCCATATTAATTCTATTGTGGTCTGAGAATCTACTTTTTATGATTTGCTTAAATTTGGTAAAGTGTGTTTTGTGGCCCAGAATGTGGGCTGTATTGGTGAGTGTTCCGTATGAGGCAGAGAAGAATGTGTATTCTGCTGTTATTGGGTCAATTATTCTATAAATTTCAATTAGATCCAGTCTATGGATTGATTATTAACTATAACCTTACCAATTTTCTACCTACTGGATACCTTAATCATTGATAGAGAGATACTGAAGTCTCTAGTTGTAATAGTAGATTTTTCTATTTTTCTTTCTATTTCCTTTTGTCTCTGCTGTTTTGTGTATACACATTAAAGATCCATATGTCTGATTGGAAAACGGACACTTTTCTCATCATGTAATACATCTTTTTATCTTTAGTGAGTTTTCTTCATATGAAGGCTACTTTGCCATGAATTAATATAGCTACTCTGGATTTCTTTATATATGTATTTTAATAAATCATAAACACAAAGATCATGTATACATTAATGCATTTATGGGGTACAGTGTGCTGATTTCATACAGAATTGGGAATGCTTACATCACACTGGTTAATATATACCTCATCTCATTTATATATTCCTTTAGTCTCTTACATTATATCTGTGTCTTTATATTTAAAGTAATTTTCTTGTAGATGA
Organism: Galago senegalensis; assembly: GCA_963575145.1. NCBI lineage: Eukaryota > Metazoa > Chordata > Mammalia > Primates > Galagidae > Galago > Galago senegalensis. Next base: position 31,795 of record CAUYTI010028351.1, read on the forward strand.
TATCTATTTGTTTTCT
>CAUYTI010028353.1:0-46942 GCA_963575145.1 Galago senegalensis
GGAGCCTCTGGGGGAAGAAAGCTCCCTCGTTTGCCCCAACCTGCCGGTTTTTTTGCCGGCTGCTGCCACCAAGACAGAAGTGGCAGGTTCCCCAGGCCCTGCTCAGCTGAGCTGGCTGGGGTGTCACTTTTCCGGTATCAAAAGGATGTTGATATTTTTTAAATGCTTTTTCAGCATTGATTGAAATGATTCTATAACCACAGGATCATTTGTCCTTTGTTTTGTTGATATGATGTATTGCATGGATTGATTTGCATTATGTGGAGCCATCCTTGTATCCCCAGGATGAATTCCACTTGATCATGATGAATAATCTTAATCATAAGATTCATCTTAACAGGATCCAGGATGGCTTAACATATGCAAATCAATGAGCAAAAATATATTTGCAAATAGATTTGAGGGTATTTCCCAGATGTTTTCATTTAATTTTTTTTCAGAAACTTCAGGAACAGAAAGCAAATTATTATTTCACAGAAAACTTGTTTTTTAATAATTTGGTGGTTGATTGTGCAGGTGTGTGACTAAATTTCACATGGCTCTCAGCATTCTTTGGGGCTCATCCTCTAGGGGATAGATTGTGGGGTACAAACACAGAGCTGGAGTATTTGACTCCCTTTTTAGTACCAAAAATGCAAACACACCTTTCTGATTTGCCTGCAGCCATGATGAATAATTTTTTTAATGTGTTGTCGAATTCAGTTTGCTAGTATTTTGTTGAACATTTTTAACATCTATGTTCATTAGAGATATTGGCCTATAATTTTCTCTTCTTCTGGTTTTGGGTTTAGGGTCATACAGGGCTTTCAGAATGAGTTTAGGAGTATCACCTCCTAGATATTTTAAAATAAATTAAATAGGTTTGATATTAGCTCACCTTTGAATGCTTGGTAGAATTCAGCATTGTAACCATCAGGTCCTGGGCTTTTCTTTGATGGAAGATATTTTATTACTGTTTCTATCTCATTACTTATTATCAATTTATTCAGGTTTTAGATTTTTTTTTTTTGATTCAGTCTTGGTAGGTCATTTATGTCTAGGAATTTACCCATTTCTTCTAGGTTTTCTAATATATTGGCATATATTTGCTCATAGTAATCTCTACTGACCCCCTGGATCTGTACCTTCAGTTGTAATATCTCTTTGCTCACTTTTGATTTTATTTAATTGGGTCTTCTCTCCTTTATTCTTAGTTGGTTGAAAAATCTGTCCATTTTACCTTTTAAAAAAGCTTTTGATTATTTTGTTTTAATTTCATTCATTTCTGCTCTCACCTATATTCTACTTATTTTTTTATTAATTGTGAGTTTTGTTTGTATTTTTCTTGTTCTTTGAGATGAATTATAGGGTTGTTTACTTGAAGCTTTTCTATTGTTTTGATGTAGGTATTTATTGCTGTAAACTTTGCCTCTTGGTACTGCTTTTCCTGTATCTCATAAGTTTTGATATGCTGTGTTTTAATTTTCATTTGTTTGGAGAGATTTCAAAATTTCACTCTTAATATCTTCATTGACTCACTGGTTATTCAGAAACATATTGTCTAATTTCCATGTGTTTGTATATTTTCCAATGTTTCTCTTGTTATTCATTTCTTGTTTTATTCCATTGCCATCAAATAAAGTACATGGCATGATTTCAACTTTTTTTGAATTTTGAAAGACTTTTACTGAGGCTTAACATATGGTCTATCTTTAAGAATATACAGAAGCTGACGGGGAGAATGTGAATTCTGCAGGTGTTAGATGAAACACCTGTAAATATCTTTCAAGGTCATTTGGTCTATAGTGAAGGTTAAGGCTAATATTTATCTGATAGATGTATAGCTATTCCTGCTTTTTTTTTGCATGGAATATAATTTTTTATCCATTTATTTTCAGTCTATCTGTGTCTTTTTTGGGGAGGAGTGTGTTTCTTGCAGACAACATATGGTTGCCTTTCATTTTGTTTTTATCCATTAATCACTCTATGCCTTTTGATTAGAGAGGTTAGCCCATTCACATTCAATGTTGCTATTGATAGGTAAGGACTTATTATTGTCATGTTATTATTTGATTTCTGGCTGTTTTATAGTTCTTTGTTTCTTCCTTATTTTCCTTCACTTCCTTTGTTGCAAGTGAGTTTCTCTGGTAGTATGCTTTAGTTTCTTGATTTCATTTTTGTGTATTTGTTCTAGGTTTTTTGATTTGAGGTAACTATGAAGCTGGCAAAAACATTTCATAATCAATTATTTTAAATATATAAAAACTCTGCTTGCAAACAATTAAACAAGCAAAGAGAAATCAAATGGAAATTCTAGCCTTTAGCAACATCCCACCCTGCTTTTTAACTTTTTGTTTTTATAGTATATATCTTTCAAAAAGTTGTCATAGTTATTTTAGATAGGTTTGTCTTTTATTCTTCTTACTCAAGATACAGTATTTTTTGCAATCCAATTATTACAAAGTATGTGTACCTACTGTCACCAGTGAATTATGTACTTTCAGTATTTTCTTGTTGTTCATATACATGTTTTTCTTTCAGACGGAAGATATCCTACTAGCATTTCTTATAGGACAAGTCTGGTGTTTGTCAAATCCCTCAGGTTTTGTTTGTCTGAAAAAGTCTTCATTTCTCCTTCATGTTTGAAGGATATGTTTACAAAATATAATACTCCGGGCACTTTAAATATCTCATGCCACTCTCTCCTGGCTCTCGGTGTTTCCCCTCAGAGGTCTGCTATCAGATGTGTCAGAGCTTGTTTATATGTTATTTTATATTGACATCTTTCTCTAAGTTTAGAAAGTGTTCTTATATATATTATATATATAATATATATATATATAGAGAGAGACAGAAGTTTACTCTGTCACCCTGGGTAGAGGGCCATGGCATCCTAACTCACAGCAAGTAATTCTCTTGCCTCATTTTTTCATTTTTAGTGGAGACAGAGTCTTGCTCTTGCTCAGGCTGATCTCAAACTCATAAGCTTAAGCATCCTGCCCTCCTCAACCTCCCTGAGTTCTAGGATTACAGGTGTGAGCCATCATGCCAGGCCAGCTCTCTGATGTTATTTCCTTAAATAGCCAATCCTATGTCTATCTTTAAATTCACTTTAAGACCAGTAATTCTTAGATTTTCCCTCTAGTAGCTATTTCCTGACTTTTGTAGGCATATATATATATATATATATATATATATATATTATCATTAGAAAACAACTGTTATTGAGATCCCACCAGCTGTACAATCTGTTCCTGATATTAAACTCCTTCCTCCTTAGCAATTCGGTCTTTCTTAAATGGTCCCATGAATGCTTTCTTCTCCTCCATAGTCTGGAAGCAGCCATGGCCAAACTTGGAGGTGGTGTCAATGAACTTAAGGTCAATCTTCTCCAGAGCCCGCTGTTTCATCTGTACCAACAAAAATTTGCAGAGGGTGAGCACTTGCTTCTTGGTTCCTACCACACAGCCTTTCAGCATGACAAAATCATTGGTCACTTCACCATAGTGGACAAAACCACCCAGAGGATTAATACTCTTGTCAGACAGGTCATAATCAGTAGAGGCATTGTTCTTGATAAGGTAGCCTTGGCCAATCTTATAAATTTTTTTATTGATTTCCGTGTGGTAATGGTAACCTTTCTGCCCAGCCCATGCCATGGAGAAAGCCACATGGGCAGGATGCCATGCCCCAATACAGGCAACCTTACGCAGTCCTCGGTGGGTCTTGCGTGGCAGTTCTTGGTATGCCAACGACCTTTGTAGCCTTTGCCCTTGGTCACCCCGATGACATCAATCATCTCATCTTGACCAAACACTTGGTTCACAGGGACCTGCTGCTCCAGCTTCTCCTGGGCCCAGTCTAGCTTCTTGGCCACAGTGCCTCCATTCACCTGGATCTCCATCAGATGGGCTTTCTTTTGGCATAGAGGAAGCAGGCGCATCTGGGTGTGGGCAATGGATGCGGATGACTTAGCAGTGCTTCTTCATGCTGGTGAAATCCTTCTCCAGCTGTTTCTTGCCATCATCATCCTGCCATTTCTTGCAGTATGTGGTAAAGGCCTTCTTCTTAGATTTATGCCAGTTCTTATAGAAGTGCCTTTTGCACTCAACACTGATAGGCTCAGCAAAGATGGTCTTGATGGTCTTGAAAGTCCAGAAGCCTCGAAGAGTTTCCACGTAGCCCACAATGCCTACAATCACCATGGGCAGTGTATCCACAATGGTCACAGCCTCTACAACTTCCTTCTTGTTCACCTTGGATCCTGGCCTATCGACTTCCTGCATGATGTGGGTCATGCCAGCCTTGTATCCCAGGAAGGCTGTGAAGTGGATCATCCTTAGGGAAGCTCTTCACCTTACCACGATGCCTACTGCTGTGCTTTTGAGACAAGAAGCCCAGAGATCCATGTCTGGGAGTTTAGAACTTCCTGTGAGACATTGTGTCCTCAAATCCTGCCGGTAGAGTGGCATATATATATATATTTTTAATCCTCCTTTTCTGACTGTGTATTTTCAAATAGCCTGTCTTAAGCTCACACATTGTTCTCTTGGGTCATTTCTGCTGTTAAGAGACTCTAGCACATTCTTCTGTTTGTCAACTGAATTCTTAAGCTCTGAAATTTCTGCTTGCTTTTCTGTATTATTATTTCAAGTTCTTTGTCAAATTTCTCTTGTAGGCTTCTGAATTGCTTCTCTGCATTGAGCTTCTTGAAGAGTGCTATTTTAAATTCTTTCTAAAAGTTTTCATATCTCCATCACTCCAGGAGTGGTCACTGGTACCTTATTTAGTTTTTTTTTGTTGATGTTATGTCTTTCTGGTTTTTCTTAATGCTTGTGGAGGTTTGTCCATGTCTGACCAGTGAAAAGTTAGATATTTATTTCAATCTTTGCAATCTAGGCTTGTTTAAACTGTCCTTCTTAAAAAGTTTTCCCATATATTCAAAGGGGATTGAGTATTATGATCTAAGTCTTTGGTCACTGCATTCATATCAGCACTGGAGGTGCCTCAAGCCCAGTAATGCTGTGGCTCTTTTGTGAAGCCTCGTGGTACCACCTTGGTGAACTAGGGTAAGACATGGGAGAATTCTCTGGTATATCAGGCACAGTCTCTCACTGTGTTCCTTCACTGTCTGTGCTGGGATGCTGGAGGTGGGGAAAGAGTGATGTTGGCACTTTCTCCATGGTCAGTGTAGATAGAACTGTACCAGATCAAACCTGGAGCCAGCTTAGTCTCACCCAAAGCCCATGATGACTGTTGCCTGGCTATGTATGAAGTTTATTCAGAGTCCAAGGGCTCTTTGGTCAATAAGTAGTGAATTCTGCTAAGACTGGATCCTTTTCTCAAGGAAGCATTGTTTTCTTCTGGATCAGGGAAAATAAGGCCTATATCAAAAACAGACAAAGACAACAAAAAAGAAAATTATAAGCCAATAATTCTGATGACATAGATGCAATAATATTCAAGAAATACTAGCAAACCAAATTCAACAACACATTAAAAACATTATTTATCATAATCAAGTGGAATTCATCCCAGGGATATAAGGAGGGTTTAAATATGCAAATGAATTCACATGATACGTCATATCAACAGAACAAAAGAAAAATGATCCTATAGCTTATACGATCATTTCCAATTGATGCTGAAAAGCATTTGATAAAATTTAACATCATTTCATGATAAAACTCTCAAAAAAATTTAACAACAGTTCATGATGAAAATTCTCAATAATATGTGTATAGAAGGAACTTACCTCATTGTGATTGAAGCCATATATATATGCAGAAATTCTTTCCAGAAAACCCAGGGGCTTTGCACCTAATTTTTTTGTGGCTGAGATTTTACTCAAGTTGCAAAATGAAGTATTCTGAACTTTCCCTTTCCTTTGCTGAAAAGGAAAACTCTCCTTGAGCCTCACTGTGTGGAGTTAGAAGAGAGACTGACACAGGCTCTCACTGAGTCACTTGCATTCCCAATACACTGGCTCTGAGCCTGTACAGTCATAGGAATTGCCCATGGACTTCAGTCTTTGATGGAAAGACTGCCTTACAAATTTAGTTTAGGCCCAAGGTTGCTTTTTTCAGTCAGTGGTGAGGCTACCAGTAACTTGAGTTTCAGAACAGAGGATTTCTCTCTGGTTAGACTGGCCTAAATGCTCTGTCCAAGGAAACTGGCAGAATTCTGTCCTGTGCTGTGTTCCCTTATACCATGGCATCCTTGGTTGGGTTTTGATGCAAAGTCCTACAATCACTTCACTGCTCCTCCCCTGGGCACACAAATTCTCTCTCTCTCTCTCTTCAGGGTGCTGGATCACCATTTCCCAGGGATGTGGTGGGAGTGCCACAGGCAATGCAAAATTGTCTTTTCTTCCCATTTCAGGCCTTCTTTCCTCAAGGTAATGTTAAAAACAGGTAGTATGAGTACTCAACCTATTTTTGGTTCTTCTGAAGGTCCTTGGTTGCATAGATAGTTGTTGAATTTGTGTTTGTGTGGAGAAATGATTGTTAGAGATTTCTATTCATTATTTTATTCAAGTCCCTCCTATGCAGTTCTTAGTTCTGATGCTCTTCATTAAGCTTAGCTTGATATTTTGGCCTCTGTTCTCCACCACTCACTTCATGCTACTGTACCTTTGTTAGCGCCTCAGATGAATGGAGCTCTTTACCTGCTGGGGTGATCCTGAATGATGAACCCATGGTGGTCTTGTCTTCCTTGTATTCCTACAAGGATACAAGTGAATCTTTCTAAAAGCAGAGTATGAATGTCTTAACTCTATAACTAAGAAAATGACATGAAGGCCACGTTGACCAGTTTGATGAGAGTATTTCAAAATGTATGTGAAAACACCCCACTGTACCCCATGATTGCATTAATGTACACAGCTATGATTTAATTTTAAAAAAAGCAAATCCTTTAATTCAGATTAATTGTTTCACATAAAGAGTTAGGCTACAATGTTTGCATTTGGTAGGTAAGGTTCTTGTAGTTGTGCCCTCACCCAGGAGGTGTGTCACATACCCTTATGCTGTGCATATTAGGTGAGACCACAACCATTGGCTTTCCTCCTCCCTCCTCTCCTCATCTTGAATTAAATTGAGTTATTCTCCTGTGTGGGCATGTATTACTTCCTCTACTTCGTGTTAGTATTCTATTAGATACATTAGATACTTGCTTTTCTATTCTTGTGATACTTTACTGAAGAGAATGTTCTCCAACTTTAACTCAGCTAATGTAAAAGATATAAGTCTCCATCTTTTTAATGGATGAATTGCACTTCAGTTTACCTCAGCTACTGCAGTTAATTAATCCATTCATGGATTGATGGGCACTTGGGCTGATTCCACATCTCAGCAACTGTAAACTGAGCTCTGATAAATGATCTAGTGCAAATTTCCTTATGATAAAATGATGTTTTTTTTTTTTTTTTCTGGGTAGGTACCTAGTAATGGGATTGTGGGATCAAATGGAAGGTCTATTTTAAGTACTTCAAGGAGTCTCAGACTTCTTTTCAAAGAGCCTGTATTAGTTTGCAATACTACCAATGGTATTCCATGTAAGTTTTAAAGAGGTAAAGAAAAATATGCTTTTGTGACTAGAATATCACTGACCATAAGAAAAGTAACTAAGCAGCTAAAATGAAATGCTATTGGAAGTTGTAAGACTTTGCATTTATCTCTGGCTTATTTAACTTACTCATATAACTTACCTATTATGAATCTCTTTCAATGAATACATTCATAAGTTTCCTGGTGCTTTCTGGTTTCTCTATATAAAATCAGATTACATAGCAGAGACAAATATTTGACAATTTATACAAAACTCTTTATTAAGGTTTAAAGAATTTCACTAGATATTTTCAAAACATCCACTGACTCCTAGCTATCATCTGGGGTCACTGGAGACAAAGTTAAAACGTGTCATTTTTGGAGGTACATGTGAAGATTGGCTTGGTTTTCATGTTTTCATTACAAAAGAGAGTGAGTGGAGTCCCCAGGGCATGGAAGCTGGGACATTTGGCCATGCTGACATTCTTAAAGAGAACTCGAGAACAAACAGTTCAAGTGCAGACATGACATATTCCTAAACTTTTCTTGGCAAGGTTGCAGAAATGTTTTTAGCAAGTGACATATTATTTAGTTTTTATTTTTTCTAACATCGGAGGTGGTAAAATATTCCTACATAACTGTTGGCTTCTTCCTGCTTCAATTTCTTACATGTGGAAGTATATTTTCTTTAAACAAAGCAAGTTTTAATCTATAAAGAAAATATTAAAAATGACTCTGCTCTGAGAGCTGTGGATCCAGGGTTTTGTTTATTTTTCCCTTTTGCCTGATGCTCTAGGGCTTGAACTGATAGAGCCTGAAACATTTTAATAAATTCACAGATGGGCATTCCTAGACACCACACACACACACACACACACACACACACACACATACACTCACATACAAGCTCACAGGCTTCACAGAGTTGCATATAGTTAATCAATTTCACTTGCAAATGACTTAGTAAAAACAAAAGAGAGAACAGAGCTCATCTATGAAATGAGAAGCCCCCTCAGAATTTAAATGCTTTATAAGAGCAATTTGTTTTCCTATTCCTGTAATGGCTCCTGCTTATTTACTTTGGTGATTTCAAAGGGGAAGCCAGTATCACATTAGCTTCTTTTTATGAAGCTCTTTTCTCTTCAATAACTCTTTTTCACTCTATACTCTGCCTGCCACCTAATCAGGAATATTTTCTGGAAAAAGTTGAAATATTAATTTTTTAAGAATAGTAAAAAGGATTTCCCCAGGAGATATTTGATTATGAATTTTACCTTGGAAGAAAGTATTACATAACTATTGAAAAGACCTCTTATAATATGTATCAACGTGATATTAATGTTAACAGCATTTATCATTCATCCAATAAATTCTGTCTAAAAATACTCATGGATCCCAATAATGCAAAATTACAACCTCCTAACTTTATACTTAAACATTATTCATGTAAAATACTTGAATTATAGTTCTTTTCTGATTGAAGTTTCAAGCCTTAGATTTACTTCTGTTTTAATTAAAATAGGTGATATAATGGATCAATTTAATGAAACCACAAATAACCAATGTTAATTAAATAATCACAAACATTAACTGACATGAGAGTAATTTTTAAAAATAAATGTTGTGAGTTACATAGAAAAATAAATGACAGCACGGGCTAACATTCTTTAGACCTTCATGGCATGATGACAATCTGCAGTTAAAACTTGAATATGTTTCAGTATCTTTGATAATGCTGTAAAGCAGTAATAGAGAACAAGTAGTTTCAATGCTATTGATAATAATTCAGTAAAATGATAGCAGGGATCGGTGAAGAAATAACATTCTAACGTTTCTGCTGGAACCCCTGGAGTACGACAGACTCTCAAGCCCATCCTTTGGCTGCCAGCGCAGAGTTTGTGGATTCAATCTCAGGTTCAGAAATGCGTGTAACAGAGAGGGGAAGAGCTGAGGGAGTGAGGGACAGTGTGTGCATGTCCCTGTAAGTCACGGCAGCTCTTCGTGTGTGCTCTGCTTTAGAGAAAGAGAACAGCCTAGAAGAGTGATGCCTTCCTGCTCAGCTGTTCTGCCTCTGGACTCGGAGGAGGGCTGGCAACAGTGAAGAGCATCTGGACCAGCGTCAGTGACTTCTGGAACAATCCGCCTCCATGCTTTCAGTGCCACGGTTCCAAGAGTGAAACACGGACTTTGAATGACGTCTGGCAGTCCTTTGGATAGCTTATGTAATAAAATATTTTTTTCTCCTTCAGGAAGAAAATGTTTCATGAGGTTTATGTCAATTATTTGTTGTCAGTGCAGGCTCGAGCTTTTTGCACAACGCTTGGCTGCAAGTCTGACCTGTGGGTTGTATGAGCCCGGGCCACACAGCGCTGAGAGGTGCTCGCTCAGTTTGGGCTGGGACCTACTCTAACAATGTTTGTCTCTGGGGTAGGCCAGGGGAATGTGTTTACTCCGGCCCTGCCTGCGGGGTAACCCTTTACCTCTCTGCTACTCGTATGTGCTGGGTCCATGAGAGATCATTTGAGCTTTTAGGTTAAAGGGCCAACTTTGAAAACAACTACACAGTTTAAATTGGTGTGGTTTTTACGTTTACTTCAAGGCAGTTTTGGCATTCAGTGTGAGCAGGTGATCGTGTGTGTTGTGTTCCCACATGAACATCTTATATTCTTGAAATAACGTAACTAAGAGACTAGATGAAACCATTTCTTTTATAATTTCCATAGTGATCAATCAAAGGTCAGAAAAATGCTATTTCTTACCTAAAACTTTTCAAATGACCATTAGCTAGACAGATAAAATTCTTTTATATTTTAAGATTTTGTCAATTAAAAATTCACTTGTAACTAAGATTAAATATGTCTAGCTCTGGCTTAGTGTACAAAAATAATAAATATATTAAAAGCCAACAACACATAGAAATTACTGTGTAGTAGATAGTTTTGAAGTGATTTTACTTATACTGATTGTTTAGCTCTCACAATAGATATGTGAGGTGAACGCCATTGTCATCTATGGTTTACGAGTGATCAATTGGAAAGTGATCATGGAAAGATTATGTCAGTTGGTTAAATAGCACAATTAATAAACTCACTCCGTTGCCCTGGGTAGAGTGCAATGATGTCATAGCTCACAGCAACCTCTACCTCTTATGCTCAAGTGTTGCTCTTGCTTTAGCCTCCCTAGTAGCTGAGACTACAGGCTTGAGTCACAACCCCTGGCTAATTTTTCTTTTTCTTTTCTTTTCTTTTTCTTTTTTTTTTTAGTACAGATGGGGTCTTGCTCTTGCTCAGGCTGGTTTTGAACTCCTAAGCTCAAGTGATCCACCTGCCTTGGCCTCCCAAAGTGCTGGGATTATAGGTGTGAGCCACCACAACCAGCCTATGAAAATATTTTAACTGAAAAAAATTTAAAAACAACTTTATTTTGGCACCTGGTCTAAGTGTTAATATTTTTAATGACTATGGTATAGTGTTTTTACTAGATAGTGAAGGATGACACAATACACACAACCCAGTGCTTGGCAAGCATGCGTGCACACACACACACACACACACTCTGAAGATCCACGGGGTCTGCTGTGGTGCTCCAAGTAATTTAGTTGAGCATCACTAAATGTATTGGAAATTAAATTTACACAGTAAAGCAAACTTTGAAATCTAAACTCTTGATATTTGAAAAAGGTGGCTAATGTTATAAAAAGTAAAAATACGTGAAGCGTTTTTCACTTATTTGTTAATAACTAAAACAACACCACGTTGCATGTTCAGAATTTGCCTTGTTTACTGGTATTCTCATTGACTCTAATCAAGTTATCAATCAAACTTGATTCACCTTTTTTTAATAGAAGAATAAATAATTGCCTTCTCAAGAAGTTAAGAATAAGTTGACTCTCATATCTCAAGTTTAAGCCTCAGGTACAGCATGAAATGTCTCAAGGTACCTCACATTAGAAATTAAAAGTTAAAGACCAGAAGATTTCTAAGTTAGTGATGTGTGGTGTTTTATTTGTATGTGATACACAGCAGGCATTTCTACATCTTCAGAGGAGATCATCTTAGCTGTGCATTCCTTTTTTAAAGAAGAAACTCTGAGACTTAGTCAAGCTACCAGTTCATTGGAAAACAATTAAAGAACCCATATGTAAGCCACACAAACAAACTATATTGAGGCAATTTAATTGTATCCGCAATGGAAAAGCACCTGCTAGGATGGGAAAAATCTCTCTGGAGCCAGGGCCCATGCCTCTATCACAGCAGGAGCATTATCTGACTTCTAAAGTGGGATAAGATTTAGCCTGACTCCTACTTCTTATCTTCCACCTTTACTTAGACTATGGGCACCAAGACATGTCATTCATTTTACTGAAGACTTTATTTCTTGTAATTTTGATTCAAATTGCTCTTTTCCCTTGGTATCACTGAAGAAGAATTAACAACACATTTTGAAAATTAAGTAACATTTTTAAGCAAATCTACAGACATGATTTGCAATATTTACTCATCCAAAGTGTTTACTCCTTCATTATTTCAACCCACCGATGAATACATAGTCATTTATTTTACGGCATGTGTCAGAAAGTCTCCAGAGAGTCCAGTAAATGAGATTGCTAAGATCCTGGCCTTCCTATAAAACTTGTGTTCTTTTGAGGGATGCAAATAATTAGTGTACAATGACAGTTCAAGTTCTTCAGGAACTGTGCTTCATAAAGTAGAAACAGAACGCTGACTCTGGCCTGGCTGAGGAGAGTGCTGGGTTAGAATTAACCCAGTGTGAAGGAGGCTCTGGGAACAGGGGTAGTTTTCAAAGCAGTATGGGTAAATCCAAGGTATATTTGAAAATTAAAACAGCAAGCCGCATAATGCAATGATGAGAATTAGGCTTTTGGGGGTAGACTTTTCTGAGCACAAATAAACGCTGCTTTTTCATTTCCTAACTGATAAGACACACAAAAAAGGTTCTTTGCCTTTTCAAATGCTGAATTTATAAAAAGAAAAAGAAATTAGTTCTACTTTAAAATCTTTAGTAGGGGGTAGAGTTATTTGTTATATAGAGCACATGGACAATATCTGGGACATGCCATGCTCTTGACAAGTGCTCTCGAGTTAATTGAGGCTAAGATTTAGAGAGCGATGGTGTGAGGAACCCAGCAAGAGCTGGGTGGAAGGGTCAGCCCAGCATGGCCTTGGAGCTCATGTCCAGACTTTGGGCTTTATCTTAAGATTCATGTGAAGAATCTGAATGGCTGTACACCAAGAGATTACATAATCATATTTTCACTGTGGAAAAATGTAATATTAGGATGGAGTCATACAAAAGATAAAAATGAAAAATATTTTATTTTGTAGAGAATTATGAAGATAAAATAAAATTAAAAAATAGGTAAATGCCAGCAAGAAAAAAAACACGACTGTTTAGACGTATATACATTATGTATTTTTTTGCTATCCATAGAAAAATCCTGGCAGCTAAATAGTATCTTTAGAGACCCACACATATCAGAGAATATCTCTGGACCTCCAAACTATTATATAACTTACTCATAATTCTAATAAAAACATATTAGCATTTTAGTTGTTGACATACCACATGTGCAGAAAAATCAAAATCACATTCCAATTTCTGATGCATTCCTTTCCAAAGGAGAAATTCTGAGACCTCGTCAAGCTACCAATTCATTGGAAAACAATTTCCAATCAGAAATCTTGATTACACTTAATACAGTTGTGCATCACTTGTGATGTTTACATACTTAGCTATTCCTTGTTCTTATAATCTGTGATTCCATTCAGTACATGTTTGTTGAACCAAAACTTACTGTGAACCATTTACTCTTATACATATTGTTACATCTATTGACCTAATTCTGTGTTATCTTACCACAAAAATAAAAAATGGTATATTACATCTTAGATTATTTATGCTTTTCTATTTTACTGGGTCATAGATATACCAAACAAATATTGTGGACCTCACATTTCTTGTGTTCCTACATCCTAGTACTGTGGGTTGAAATTAGTTTATATTGTTTTTCTTCTACAGTGAATTAACTGTCAATGTTTTTCAAAAGTATGGTTCAGGGACCAATTATATAAGAAGAGTCTAAAGAGGGGGAGCCCCTATTGTAAATGCAGATTTCTGACTTTCAGCACCTCTAAAATGTTCTGGGGATTGAGTTCAGAAATATGCATTAAAAAATAAAATATTTACTAGATTCTTATGTAAATTCAAGTTAGAAAGCCACTTTAGAATGTGTTGCAACTCTTTTCTGTTGACCCGAATAGAATTAGGCTATGTATTAATTCACAGATAAAACAATAATAATGATAGAAAATATTGATTTCTCTCAGTTAATGAGAAAAACAGTTTCATAAAGCGTTAGTGGGCATGTTGGTAATATGTGGAATGATTAAGTAACTTTTACAAGGACAAAGAAATGAAAATTTGAACATTATCTCCTTGAAAGTCATGCTCAAGTGAAGCTGTGGATTGAATGTTTATGCCCCTTGTAAATTCAGATGCTGAAGCCCTAATCCCCAATGTAATGTTATTTTGAGATAATGCTTTGGGGAAATAATTAAGTCACAGGAGTGGAGTTCTTGTGAATGGTATCAGTGGTATCAGCTGATCTTTGTGTCTCCAGTGTGTGAGGATAAAAAGGAAGGCTGCGTTTGTACTTGAGCAAGAGAGCCCTCCCCAAAAATCCCCTCAGCCAGCACCTTTGTCTTAGATTAGGGTGACCAGATTTTAACATTTGTAAAGCGGGACAATGTGGTGGGTGGGTGGGGGGCGGGGCAGGGCAGGGCCTGACAACAATGCAAACTTTGATAAGCAGTTCTCGATAATCACTTCTCAACAATTATTTGTTATTATTAGAGTTTAACATTATAAAATTAACAAAAATAATATAAAACTCATATTTTGGTGAAATAGCCACATGGCAGCTGAAAACCGTATAATCCCTTCCTGTTCTCCCGCCCATTGGCACATTCTTTTCAAAAATTGCGATTTCTTTAAAGCACCTCTGACTCGGGACAAATTGTTAAAAAGTGGGACTGTCCCTCTAAAAGTGGGATGTCTGGTCACCCTATCTCAGAATCTTCAGCCTTCAGAACTGTGAGGATAACTGTTGTTTAAGCTAATCAGGCTAGGTATTTTGTCATAGCAGCTCAAAGTGACTAGGTATTTGACCCTATCTAGTTTAATTTGTTGTGTGTGATGTTTGGAATAAATGACTTAGATTTTCATATGGGCTAATCAAGGAGGGACAACTGATATGTAAGAATCAAGATTCCAAAAGATGTCAATTGGCTGAAACAAGATTGCATAAATAAAAATTAAACCTGAAGTTTAAAATTCCACCTCAGATCGAGAACATTGCTTATATAAACTCAAGATATGGAAAGAAGTAGATTAAAAATAATTTTTTTATGAAAGGTAGATGGCTTTTAGTTGATTGTAAACTGCATATGAATCAATAAAGTCCAATAATTGACAAAAATGGAGAAATTGCTTTCACTTTATTTATAATGTCGCAGGAACAATAGTAGATGTAAAAATTATCATAATGCCATCAGAATTACATAATTTTAATTTTTGCATATACTTTTCCAGGCCTTGATTTCAGATATATGTAATTCAAATAGTTTAACTATAATGTATATATCATTGTTTAGACGTAGATTTTCCTGTAAAATGTCATATTATTACACATTTACCTTCGCATCATTGCTTAAATGTAGCTTTTCCTATTTATTATCATATCATTTAATATCACACTGTGGTCTTAAGCTTCATAAATTGTAATATGATACTTAAGGCCAGAAAGTCATACCAGAGCCTTGTGCAATGAATAATCCTGGGACACAGAAACATCTGGAAATGGCCTGAAGTTTAGGAACATGGGACAACGTTCTGCAGTAAAAAGAGATTCTTAGGGAATCATGACAGCTTTCTGTGTAGCTGAAGGATTTTTTTGTGGAGGAATTACTACATATCTTTTAAATTTTTTTCTTGTTTGTAGAGAGCAAAATTAGGATCAATTGGATTTATTTCAACAAACTCTCACTGATCTTCTATTATAATCCAGGCCTCAGAGCAAAATGGACACTGAAGAACACAGTATCTGTCCTCGTAAATCTCCTAGTCTAGTTGAAAATCAAACGTCAAATTCCTTGTTGCTTCCTTTTAAAGCTCCTAAAGTGAATTTCCAAATATTTTTCAGTTCCTTTTTATGCTGTGTTCAAATATAATTAATGCATATTACTTTACATATTATATTTTAATGCACATTTTTATTTATATATTTAAATATTATTAATAGTGATCTTTCAGAAATGTTTACGTGTTCATAGAGAAGACTCATTTTAAAGACAAAGAAAATTTAGGACAAATTCCAAAGGGGTTAATGAAATAACAAATTTAGTATATTGATTGATAAGTAGGAAAACCAAATTGACAGTCTGGGCATTAATGACAAAAGATATTTTCACTAATGATGATTAAATAAAGAATGTACTCCTTCAGAGAAGTTTCTGTTCATGTCTCTGGCCCACTTAGAAATGGGGTTGTTTGCTCTTTTTTCATTGATTAATTTGAGTTCTCTGTAGATTCTAGTTATCAACCCTCTGTCAGATTTGAAGCAGGCAAAAATCTTCCATTCCACAGGCTGTCTACTTTAGTTGTGGCACTCTTAGCTGTGCAGTGTCAAACTTTTTAGCTTGATCAGGGTCTATTTATTTATTTTTGGTGTTGCTGCAATTGCCAGCGATGTCTTCTTCATAATTTTTTTTCTCAGGCCAATATCGTCAAATGTTTTCCCCACACTCTCTTCTAGAATTTTTATTGTTTTACATCTTAAATTCAAATCCTTTATCCAGCAAGTCAATTTTTGTCAATGGTGAGAGATGCAGGTTCCATTTCAGGCTTCTATATATGGCTAACCGGTTCTCCCAACACTATTTTGAATGGCAAAAAAACCCTGAAAAAATGCTGATCTCAAATCATCAGAGAAATGCAAATCAAAACCACTCTGAGATATCACCTAATCCCAATGAGATTAGCCCACATCACGAAGTCCCAAATCTACAGCTGCTAGGGTGGATATGGAGAAAAGGGAACACTTTTACACTGCTGGTGGGATTAAAAACTAATACAACCTTTATGGAAAGAAGTATAGAGAACCCTTAAGGAACTAAAAGTCAACTTTACATTTGATCCCACAATTCTATTACTAGGTATCTACCCAGAAGAACAAAAATCATGTCACCACAAAGACATTTGTTTATTGTATCTCAAGTCACAATTGCCAAGTCATAGAAACAACCCAAGTGTCCATTAACCCATGCCTGGATTAACAAACTGTGGCATATGTATACCATGGAGTACTATTCAGCCAGGAGAAAAGATGGAGACCTTACATCTTTTATGTTTACCTGGATGGAGTTAAAACACATTATTTTTAGTAAAATATCTCAAGAATGGGGGGAAAATATTCAATACACTCAATACTAATATGAAACCAATATAGAGACAACTACATGCCCACACAGATGAAATACAAAGGTAGTCTAGCAAGAGGGAGGGTCAAAAAGGGAGAGGGGGCAATGGGTGGGATCTCACCTAATGTGTACAGTACAAGGGTATTCAGCACACCACCTGGGTGAAGGGCTCTTCTAGAACTTGAACTGTACCTTGGAAGTGAGAAAAATGTAATCTAAAAATTTCTACCCTCATATGATATCATTGCAACCAGATGTCCAAAAATATAGCATGATTTTGCATTGAATTGAGACTTGGAATTATAAAAATACTGCAAATGTGTAACTTATTGTTTTAAAAATATATTATTAAATTCTCATAATCACATAAATTATGTCTTAAAATCTATTATTAAATGCTTGGAATCAGGTAAGTTACAATTTAACTCCTATTTCAAGAAATCATTGCTTCAGTTTTTGATCAGTCTATATAATATATTCATTTATGGCATTTTGGTGAGGAATGTAAGAATTTTCTGCACAGTATAATTTCACTGTATTATTATCATAAATGTTAGTCATAGGTAAGATTGAAATTTTGTTATTTTATAATTTATGTCTTAGTATTTTGATCTTAGATCATTCTCTTAAATTGATAGACATGCTGATGGAATTAAGTAATATTAACATATTTCTCATAGATGTGAAAGTTCAATTAATAAAGTAAGACTATAAGGTATTGCTTTCTAAATCAACAAAATAAAATTCATAGAAGTTTTTCTTCTTTTTATAATTTTCTCAAAAAATATTTTCTAAATATACTTCTGAATGGCATTTCTGTCTGATAACTTTACTTACCAGAGTTATGTATCTATATATACACTATAGAATGTGAGTTAGTCAGCTTGAACTGTCACTGAAAATCATGAAAGAGACACAGGAAGCCACTTTGAAAGATTATTATATAAGTATTAAATTATACAACATTCACTGGAAAACATTCTTCACATAGTTCTTTTATTCACTACCAAGAGAAAAGCTAAGAGCCAGAGTCTTTAGTCAAAGGAACATAGTTTGAAATTATACAGCATTTGAGATATCAATAGCATTTTACCTTAATTGATCATGTTAGGCCATTCCCAAAACTGTAAAAGCATCACCTCTTTTAATCTTTACAACAGCCAAATCGGGCAGCAACCAATTCTGTTCATTTGAATGAGGAATCTGAGGCTAAGTACTTCACTCTGTGTCAAGCAGTTAGGAAGTGGTATCAACACATGGGCCTTATTTACCAGAGTTAGGGACCTCCATATGCACACATGCACTATAGAATATGCATATTTAGTGACAGCTTGAACTGCCACTAAAACCGCAGTATAGGTATAAAGAACTAAATGAATACATCGAAAGTTTAATGAGGAGCAGGAAGTTTACTTCCCATGGAACACTAATTCCAAAGGGTTTAGGAACATAGTGAAGCGGCCTGGTGGACATCACTTTAATTACATAATAAGGGTAATGGGAAGTTAGAAATGAGACGAATCAAAATTGTGCACAGTCTGATAGAATAAAAGGAGGACCCATTGCCACTTCTGTGTTATGCCTCCTGGAGTTGTTAACTTGATTCTAATATCAAGAAAAACACAGAAAAATCCTTATTGAAAGCAGTTTTATAAGGCCAATGCTTATAATCTTCAATCTTCAAGAACATGAATGTTCACAAGATGGAGGAACTGTATCAGACAGAAGGGAGTAAAAGAAATACGTCAACAAACTGCGACAGGTGATTCTGAATTGGACTTTTTTGCTGTATGGGATATTATTGATGTAACTGGGAAAACATGAATAGAGTGTAAGAATGAAATGGTAGTAATGTATTAAGATGATTGTCCTGACTGTGACAATAATGAGTGTCTATTCTCCCTCCTCTCTGTCCTTCCTTCCTCTTTTTTCTTTTTTTGAGTAGAAAGTTCAGACCACGTGACAAACATTTGAGTGAGAGTAATTACACATCATGTCCACAACTTATTTTTATATAATTCAGGAAAAAAGGCAATTTTCTGTTACTTTGTGATTTTTTTTAAGTGCTTAAATATAGGTAAAAGTTGATTCACTGGAGCACAGGAGGTATGGTGTTTTCATTAATTATACTACAAACTTAATGGCTAACCAAGGGTGAAATGGAAATTCCCTCTTCTTTCAATCTTTCTTTGGCACATTTCCAGATATATCAATATGCGTCATTGCCTTAGAAAGTCTAATGAAATGCTCTTGCAATAAGTGTATTTGACAATTCGTCTGCCCCTCGGCATGTCATCTATCAATGTTCTTCCTAAAAGGTTTCAGGGGAGCTACTCGGGTGGAACTGACAGAGATAAATCTGTGATTTTTCAAAAGATATGGCTTCTAAGGTTGCTTTCATGGATAAATCCTTGAAACTGGCTAAGACAAGCAGGAAATCTGGCTACAGTTCACAAATTCAGAAGGTCTGGTTTTCTTATCAACAGTGGTGTCCAAAGTTTTCTTCCATCTCAATTTTCTAAATGCATCTGGCAATGAAGGCACTGGGTCTTCTAATTCCTGTAACGGAGGGCACTACTTCCCTCAGGCTATTTGGTTTCTGTGCCTCAGGGTCTTCCATGCAATATGGAAATGATACTAATAGTCCTTTTGATGTGGATCAGGAGAATTACAGTATATGGATGGAAAGAACTTCAATAAAAACAGCAAACTTAGATTAATAACATTAGTTGATAGATATCACTAGTATCCTCTACTTAGTGTTGAGGATGTCAGAATCTTGATTTTTAAGAGTTAGGATTTTCCTCATATCTGAAAAGAATATTTCTATAAAACTTGAAGAAAACAGTGGACTTTTTTTTAGATATGACTGAACACACTCCACAGAATAAGAACCATATTTACTTTGCTGAACTCAGAATAATAAACGAAGGATGATTGTATAGAATAAGGTAAAGTAATACGCAACAGAGTTTTGGGTTAATTTCTTCTTTCTCCTCTTTGTTGAAAGTTCTCAAGAAGGAAAGGCTAAGGAAACACGGGGCCTCTGCTCTGGTTCAGCTCGATCGATCATTCAGTTGTTTCCTTGTTTGCTTTGTACTTCTTAGGGGTGACACCAGCCTCCACTGCACTATCATTTCCTCCCATTGGAAATATTAAAAATATAGAACTATTTCTCATTTTCAGTCTGCAATTTCACAAATTTGATTTTTTAAGTAACAAAGTCTTCATTCATTAAGTTGTAAAGGGGCAATTCATTCTGTCCTTGCCCTGATGCTTGTCTCAATTAGTCTAGGAAAGTATTGGGTCCTCCCTGTCCTGGGGTTGTCCTGCTGCTCTGGAGTTCTCGTTAATCTGAGGAATCTGTGATCCTGCAAGTCCCTGCACTGCTTGGCACAGGCTTTTGCTATCATCTGGCAATGAGAAGAGTATCCTTCTTATTAAGAGCTAGCCTAATACACATTGCACCCTGATGGAGGCTTGCCACCGTCATCCCTGCCCTTGATCTTTCCAACATTTGCTAGGTCACCGTAGTGCAGAAGTCAACTGCTATATTTTTTATACTCCATATTATTTAGGCAGAGATTCACACCTATTTATCCTTTTTAATTCATGGCCTATAATGTTAAGAGGAATTTCGTGCATTAGAATAAATAGTGTAGGGCTAGTATTTCCAGTTTTTGCTCTGCTTCTCTCTAGAAAGAATTTAAGGCAGTAAAAATATCCAAGTTACTATTACAGCTGGGTTGCTAGCATTTCTCGTACTGTCTTTTGGCACAGAACAAGTCATATTTTTAAGTATTTGAGTCACAAATACCAGCCCTTATGAAGAGTTTTAAGGTTTAAAAAAAAATCATACTCTTTCTATCTCTGTCATGCTTTCCTGAATTTTTTGCTCATCACTCAACCTCTTCAGAGCACTGCAGTCATCACTCAGTGATCACTGGGTGAATGAGCACAGTCCGTGCCATCCCCGCCATCCCCGCCTCTCTACCTCCCCAAAGGAAGCAGCATCAAATACTAATGCCAATGTTAATAAGCCGAATTAGAAAAGCAGAAGTTCTTTGTACAATTTATAGTCATCATTACACTTTTAATGGCACACAAGCTGTTTTCAAATTGAAGTTTTAAAATAAGATAACTTGTTTCAGCTTGAATTAATTCCATTGGGAATATTATAACTCCATATCTGCAAAATTTAAATGTTGAAAGATGGAATTAGAAATAGTAATACTAGGACTTTGTTTTAAAGTTTATATAATTGCTACTGATAAATCATAAGTGACAAACTTACTATAAATAAACCAATATAAAATTTTCTGTCAAGACTGCATTTTACATGTGGTAATGGAAACTTGATAAGCTGGGAGTGAATTGGAAAGTGTTTTATTTTTCACACATAACAAAATCTTGGAGGTGGGGCATTCAAGTCTAACATGGCAATAGACTGATGTTGTCAGAAATCCTTGTTTCTTTCAGTTTTCATGTCAGCCATCCTTAGCATGAAGTTCCTTCTGAACTTCAGTCTATCATGACTGTGTTGCAAGGGAACAGAGGAAGGACAACAGGCCAAGGGCTGAAGTGTAACTGTACACTCAGTCCATCTTTCTCACCTGATGTACAGAAGTCACACTCAATGGCTTCCTCTTCAATCTCATCTCATTGGCTGGAAGCATGACATGTGACTGAGTACCCTAGTGGCATCAAATTTTGCAGAGCCAAATATTTTAAACTGGGCATATTTTTTATCTCAAATAAAAGTAGAACTTTGTGGGTAGAAAAAAGTGGAAGTTGGGCAGGGTACTAGTAGTGTTGACCACAAGCATCTTAAATAAATTCTAATGGAAATAATGATCATCAGGATTCAGAATCTTTTTTGGAAGTGATTAGTGAAATATATATACTTTCTTGCTTCTTATGCAGTAAGAGAAACATTCCATAGATAAGCTAGAAAGTGACTTCATGTGTGATAATAGTTATTTGGTAATCACAATTCCTTGTTTATAATACTTATGATTATTCATTTTCCTACAAATGGGAAAAAAGGTTCATCTAAAATGTCTTCTGTTATTTCTTTCACATCCTTCTATAATTGAAATATTCATTGTTTCTGGAATTAATCAATGAAAGGAGAAATATATGTACTAAAAATTACTTAATAGTAAATTGAATAATTACAAACAGGACTAATTGTTTTGATTTATGTCATCAAAATATGAGTTTTAGTTTTTAGTTTATGGTGTACTAACATTCTTAGGAGATCACGTATGCTTTAAAATATATTTTTAAATGAATATGATTCATATGAAATATTGACTTCATAAGTATTGTATCAATCAGTAGTTTTCTGAATTATCCTTATTATTGAAAAATTTATTCCAATTTATAAAGCTAAACAAAATAGCAAGGTTGGGATAAATTTGAGCACTTATATTCAGCTACTACAGTTAAATTTGTAATTAAAACTAGTTACTCATGTCTGAATTAATCAAATTATGTATCTCTTTTTTAAAATTAATCATAACATTAACAAACCATTTCTCATTGCTGTATACCTCTCATCTCATTTAAATATTTGTTATAAAAGGCATTAACCTAAGTCCTAAATCACATAGTCTATTTACCAGAGATTATAAACTGTGTGTGTGTATTTTGGGGAGGGGAGGTGATACAGCAAATAGGTAATTTGTAAAAGAAAATGAAGAGTTTTCAAAAACATAAGTCTCTTTTATACCACCATGAAATATTTGCTAAAAAATTAAGAGCCATGAACCCTTTAAAATTTCTAGGCAGAGTTTAGAGAATAATGGGGCATCAGGGAATTGCATGGAAGTGGGAAATGTCTTTGCAGAGAGAGACTAGGTACGGTGGCTCACTCCTGTAATACTAGAACTCTGGGAGGATGAGGCGGGTGAATTGCCTGAGCTCATGAGTTGAAGTCCAGCCTAAGCCAGAATTAGTCCTCATCTCTAAGTCTATGTTTTAGACTTAATAAGTGGGCATTGTGGCAGATTCCTGTAGTCCCAGCTAATTGGGAAGCTGAGTCAAGAGCATGGCTTGAACCCAGGAGATTGAGGTTGTTTGTGAGCTATGATGTCACAGCACTCTACTGATGGCTACAAAGTGAGACTCTGTCTCCAAAAAAAAAAAAAAGAAAGAAAGAAAAGAAAAGTCTTTGCAGAGTGGAAATGATCCTTGTCAGAGTTTGGAACAGACAACAGAAACTCAAAAGAGAAAGGAGAGGCTAGGTGCCCAGCCATATTTGGGCAAAGCCTCATTCAAGCTGCCTTTCTTCCATCATGACTTGCTGCTTCTGAGCTACAGAGAAGGAGGGAGGGAGGAAGGACAGAAGGAAGGAAGGAAGGAAGGAAGGAAGGAGGAAGGGAGGGAGGGAGGGAGGGAGGGGAAAGCAGTAGCTCTAAAATATGTGGAAAAAATATGAAACTAAGTTTCTTGTCATGAAACTTTGATTGCACAGATTCACTGTAATGACAAGACATTTAAAATGCAAATATATGGATAAAAGAATAAGAGGAAGAAAACATGAACTCAAGAAAAAATACATTAAATGAATGAAATGGAAAATATCAAATTATTACTGTACTTGAAAATAAAGAGTAAAAAACCCAGAGTTTAAAGTAGATAGAAGTAGTTAACGTATTTGTTAAAAAAGAAAATCCAATTTGTGATGACTGCTGTCTCTGTGATATAGTACTCACAAAAAAGAAGTAACACTTGAAGATATAAGGGAAGAAATCTTCCCTTACATTATGAGTTTCTCAGGCCAAAGTGGAACACAGTATTCCAGAATATGAATACAATTTGATTTATATTAGACATATCCTGGCTAGTTATCAAATTCTCAGGACTAAAAATAAAACAAACAAACAAACAAACAAAAAAACCTCTTTAGAGATCCAGCCAAAAAATCAAGACAGCTAAAAAGTTAAAAAAAAATTATAATTAGAACCAAAAGAAAATGGATAATTACCTAAAATAATCTGCAGAAAATTAAAAAAAAAATGAGCGACCTAAAACATCATGAGAACTAAAATGCCACTCTAACAGGAAGTCAGCATAGTGCCTTAGTCCAGGGCACTAAGAATACCAGGCAGCACTCACTGAGTAGTTGTTTGGGGCCTAATAAACCCTTCTCCACATTCTTCACAGGTATCTCACTTAATCCTCAATATAATCTTATTAAAGGGAGTGTAATTATCCTTATTTTATAGTTGATAAAATTGTGGCAATTTGGTTAAGATTTCTGTTATAGTAATGGTAGAGACAGGCTTAGAACCCAGGTCATTTGTCTGCAGAAACTGTATCCTTTTTCATTATACCTTGTATTTCCAAGAACCTGAAGCTCTTGAGGGGGGTAATGAACAAAGTAACCGAGGAGTTAATAAATAGAAGAGTCCTTCTGAGAAAGTCAACAAAGACACTACCAAATCTAACAGGTGGTAAAATTCAAACAGTAAAAAGAAGAATTATAGTTGCAGAAGAGAATGCTCCTGGGCAAAATTAAAACGATAGTCTAATAGTATATACATTAGTACTCCAAAGAAAATGGGGAGGAGGGAAGCAGGAGTTGGGAAAGGCATCATAGTTATATTCTGTTTATCTATTACGTAAGTGATAAAATGGATTCTGCCCCAAATTGAAACATGTCACTAAAATTAAGACTCCCATTTAATTATAATATTCATAGTTTTTTTCTTAAAGAGTTTCATAGAAATTAATTTCTCTTGATATGAAAATGTATTTATCTAAAGTCATTATCTAATTAGCACCTTGCTGTTTCCTTGCAGCGGGAATCAGCTTCTTCTCACCATCTTGACCCCCCAAAATCTATGGAACTGATACCATTTCCTATTTGATAGTAAAATGCCACAGACATGTTGTCTTCATTTTTGCCAACCCTTGATGAGATATTTTCTGTTTTTTCCCCCTACAATCTCTAACAGTAAACCTTAGCATGTCTTGCAATTTTTTTTAATGAACGTTTTTCTACTCATACCAAGATGACTTTAATTTTTGTCAGAGGGAAGATTAGTTCATCAGCTCTCCTACTGCTTCAGAAACCAAATAGAACTGTTCTTAAAGTCTGCAATGAACTATGATAAATATTTTGTCTAGGTTTAGTATTTATTCTTTTTAGGAATGAATAACTATCATATAATGAAGATCACATAAAATTTTTTGAGTACTGTCTGTATCTTCCAAATATATTTTAAAATTCCAAGGTAATAATGCAGTCAGATAATTAATTAGGTCAACATTATATCCTACTGGGAGAGAGATCACCAAGAGACCTTGATTGCACACAATTACAAGTGGACATTGCCATTGTATATGTAAACACTGGACACAGCTTCAACATGAGACATCTAGGGCTAGAACTGCTTATTGTCTTTTTTTTGTTTGTATTGTGTTGCAAAATTGATGAGCAAAGTCAGAGATTCCTTTCTCTGTGTCTCATGCTGTGTCTGAATAGGTAAAAGGACTCCAGCCATATCTTCCTCTCTCATGCAGGTATATCCAAGCCTTCTGGTCTCAATATCTAAAACATAAAGGTCTTAAAGTGAAAGAGGTATTTAGAAAGTCTGTTTCAGACTTAAAGCCTAAACCACAGGCTTCTATTTACATTTCAATCAGGTCTGTTAGATGGAGAATACAGTAACCAACAAAATGATAAACTTTTATTCCTGTTTTATTTTGTTCCTTGGATACCCTACTTGCTAAGCAGGTGGGAGGGATCCTTGGCAGTGACATGGGATTTAAGGTTTCCTAGCCTCCTAATTGCAAAATGACCATAATACCATCCAAATCTATGTGAATCTCTAAAATGCCTTCAAACATTTAATGAAAAATTCTGTAAATGATTATTTATAGGTGTATATTTATGTTAGCTTTTGCTACCTAAGAGCAGAGATCACGCATTTAGTTTTTTTTCTCAAGTAGCTGGTACAGTGCTTGCACATAGAGGTATTTTTCCAGTGGCTCATAACAGAAAAGTGTGTCATTTTGAAAACACAGTTTTCATGTATTTGGAGTTTCTTTAATGGAAATATTTAGTTTATGATAACTTTTAAAAGTATTATACTAATTTTAGAGAAGAGAAAAAATTGAGGTCCCAAGAGGTTAAGAGGTTTGTCTAAGTTTCCATGGTGAGGAGGTGGTAGAGTTGAAATTCAGACAGAGGTATGCCCAGCTCTAACAGCAGCTCTGGGCATAACATCACTACCTCTGAGTGAGCCAAGGTGCAGGATACTTCCAGTTCTCTTCCATGGTCAGCCAGCATTATCTCATGTGCTTCAAAGTCAGTTTTTCTGTCTCTGGGCAGCCACCTGGACATCTTGGTGATGAATTTTTTGGTTTGTTGACTGTTATGCAAACCTAACCAACTAAAAAATATTCCTATGAATAACAAGCGCCCCCTCCATTATGTTTTTTATTTACAAAAGTCTTGGAGTAAAATGAGAGAAAAAAAAGAGGAAACAAGAAATCAAGAAATCCAAAAGGAGACAAGGCAGGAGCTTCTGAGAAGAAACTGAACTTCAGCTTTGTATTATGAATACTTAAAACTACATTATAGTGTATTAGTAGGAAATTTGTATCCTCAGGCTGGTTATTTTTCCATGATATGACTCAAAATTTTTCAATGAATGCTTATGATGTGCAAGCTGCAGGCACTGCTTTCTAGGGCTTTAATCCTCTCTTCTGTGAAGATTGCCCAGGGCCAGCCATGCACATTTCTGAGGACTATCAAGCACAGTGCAAACAAGCCATGGTCACCACGTTCTATTGAGAACATGTGCCACAGAAACCCTTTGTCTAGTGATAGCAGAACTGTGATTGTTCCCTGTATTCTATTTCTTCCTAGTTCTGTCCCTTTTCTTCTGGAATTATAAATAATTCTGAGCCACAATCTGCCCTCTCCTTCTAGAGTTACAATGTGATGAAGTCCTGTCCATTGATTTACATCTTCAAATGCACGTGCTTGTGAATTGATGGTATTTCTGTTTCTGTAATGGAATGCCACATAGTTGAAATCTTCCCAGAGCTAGAAAAGATAGCAAAAGGAAGGAAACAAGCATGTCCTGGAATATACTATATTTTCCTGAGGGCAGAAACAGAAGTATATATGCCACAGCAAAACTATGTTTTCTTTGCCACATGTCTGAATGATATTTACAGGTGGGTGGCTAGATTATAGAAATTCCAACACATCAGGAAGATACCCCAATTTTTTTTATTCTAAAATACTTTAGATCAGTAGTTGAGGGTTCAATTTTTTCTATTCAATTGATGTATCATTGGTTTTCCAATCACCAACACTTTTGTGTAAATATGTTGAATAGATCTTCTCAAGCCAGATAATTTGCTCGGAAAATATCTCTGATATAATAAAGAACATATAATACTTTAAATACATTTTGGAAGAGAGAAAGTTGGAAATAAAGGTTTATGAAGTAAAGGCTTATAATCTAATTTAATCAATAACAGGGGAATCCTTAGCTATAGGACCCCTCAGCCTGGGGTCTGATTAGTATCTAATTTAACGTCAGACATATGAATGATGAAAACAGATGTAATTACTCATGTATCTTGTAATTCCTGACTTGTAAACAGATTTGGAAATTTTGGACAATCCTTAAGCATTTTAAAATGTCCTTATACAGAACTTTATTTATCTTTTTTTTTTTTTTTTGGGCCAGGGCCGGGTTTGAACCCGCGACCTCCAGTATATGTGGCCAGTGCCCTACTCCTCTGAGCCCCAGGTGTCACCTTTATCTTGTATTTTTTAAGTAGATATAGAAGTCAATGAAATAAATGATAATGCAAATAACCTTAAGAATGCCATATTATTGACCTTAAGTGAAAAGTTATTTTTAAAAAATGTATAATACTAATTTTTTTCTTCAAAATAGCAAAAACTATGAAATAATTATACTTGATCCATAATGACTAAAATAAAAAAAATGACATAGTTTAGCTTTCTTCTTGGGATTGTCTAATAACTATACCATGTAACACATAGTAGGTTCTGTTTTGTGGGATCAAAATAAAAAAAATGCTTCCACAATTCTTTTCTGCTCCTTTTCATAACAAGCTATATTATATAAATATCAGAACTTTATCTTGTATGGAACATTGCCAATTATTGATAGGTCAATAAAAACATAAGTATTTCAACATAGACTGCCTACGTCATATAATCATAGAAAATTATGGCATTATATAAGCATTATAAACAAAAACACAGTCTTTAAAAATAAGTTATACTGTCATGTGGCTTTAGTTAATAACTTTGATAACCATTAAATGGAAAAGAAATAAGATTACAAAATTGCAAATGGTGTATAATTTAGGGAACACAACTTTTTCTCCCCTTGACTGTAGGCAAACAGTCAAGCTATCAAAAGACATGCCCATAGGAGACAAATTAGCTCATACAACTCGGGATACTTCTGGATATTTTCCACAGTACCACTTGGCCAGGCCTGCACGACGTAATTTACCTTATCTCTGAGCGTCCTACTCCCAAGGGCACATTCATCTTGTCTTCCTTGAAGCAGGCTGAAGTCTGGACTTTCATGTTTATGATTGTAAAGTACATTTTGGCCAGCAGAATGAGAGAATGAGCTATGTTTTCAGCAAACTCATCCATTACCTTGACTTAGGAGTGACTAAACTGATAATATCTGAAGAAAACAACCAACTTCAAATGAGTAACAAAGATAAAATATGGCTCTACCATTAGAGGTCTACCTCTGGTAAGAAATTAAAATCAAATCATCTAGGTATAACAAGTGAAAACATGGTTAGTAAAATACATATAATTTTAGAATTATCATATAAAATAATGGAAGTGTTATCTTCTTTTTTAGGTTTGTGTTGACAACAATAGGACTCTCATTTCAAAATCTGTGAATCTCATTAGTGGAAGTTTGGAAATGGACTGAAAGGTATTTACAGAAGATTGAACAAGCTGTTACAGGGCTTGGAGAAGTTATATACTTTGGGGGGAAAAAGTTAACCAAATCCATCTGAAATAGTGAACCTCCATCAAACAGAGAAATGAATAAAATTAGTTTAGTTAAGACTTTTGGCTCTGAAGAAAGTGGAAAAAAGTTAACTAGATAAGAAAATATTTACTGATGAAAAGCTTAACTATTTTAAATCATGCTCTATGTAAACTTCTTAAAATGAGGATTAATATATGTGTGAGAAATTTCATAAAGTATTAATGATGTAACACAACACTCTTTTAGTATTAGAACTTTTTTCCCAAATGCATACCCAATTTAAGGAAAACATTGTTATCACTTAGTACTCAGAAAACCACTCTTTTTTTTTTTAATCCCTTATATATGGTAGAACCATATATGTCAAATGCCCATTTATGGAAACGTTCATCTTGGGGGGCTAAGTAAAGAATGTGTATGATGTATTTTTTCTTGACACAAATAGCTACTTTTTAAAAAAATTTTATTTCAGAGTATCACAGAGGTACACACACTTTGATAACATAATTTCCATTTGTGCATTTTAAGTCAATGTTATAAGGGTGCCCTTCACTCAAAATACATGCATTGCACCTGTTAGGATTGTTACTGTACCCATCCTCCTCCCACCTTCCTACTAGATTTCTGTTGTGCTTTACTTCCATATGTGCACATGAGTTAATTGACTACTTCCTACTTCAGATTGAGTACATATGGTGTGTGTTTTCCATTCTTACAATACTTCACTTAGAAGAATGGGCTCCAGTTCTATCAAAGATACTAGATCACCCATTTTTTGTGGTGTGATCATTTTTTTCCATGGTATACTATATCACATTTTATTACTCCACTCATACATTGATGGGCATTTGGGTTGTTTCCATATCTTGCCAATTGTGAATTGTACTACAATAAACATTTGAGTGCAAGTGTCTTTTTGATAAAATGTCTTTTTTTCCTTTGAGTAAATGCCTGCTAGTGGGATTGCTGGATCACAAGGTAGGTCCTACTTTTACTGCTTTGAGATAAAGAACTAGAGGGAAGATGGTTCAAGCACATGTTAGGAAACAATAAATTCTGAATTTGAAGTCAAAATGCGTTCCTT
The DNA here is from genome assembly GCA_963575145.1 of Galago senegalensis. Classification (NCBI taxonomy): domain Eukaryota; kingdom Metazoa; phylum Chordata; class Mammalia; order Primates; family Galagidae; genus Galago; species Galago senegalensis. The sequence goes on from CAUYTI010028353.1 coordinate 30,137, forward strand.
TAATATTTAGCAAAGTCTATTCAGTAAATTTAACTGCAAACATTTACACTGAAAGAAATCTGTAGTAGTATCCACACCACCTATTTGTTTCCTTCCAAATCAAGCACATCAAATAGTACCTGCAATGGCCTACAAGTAGGAACAGCATGTGTCTATTTTTAGGGGAGCAGATTTCCACTGAGTTTCTCCCTTCCCAGTATGGGGTTCTATTACTTTTCATTTTGGCTTAAGGCATCTGCAAGCACATGTCATCCAGAAGACTGTGTGACAGTATTTTTTCAAAGCCTTTATGTAATTGCATTAATCATTACTTACAAACATATTTGGCTTTTTCTACATTCAATTTTATTTCATAAAACATAGCTTTATAAAACACACCTAATTATTCCTTGGTATGACATCCGACAAGAAACCTGAATCATGTTGAACATGACTGACACAAAGTCTCACGTAGCATTTCCATCCCTGAAGTGACAATGGCAGTTCAGGTGTTCAGTCTCTTTTGCCTTGTCCAAAGTAATTACTGAGTTCTTTTCCACACAGTTATCCCCCAACTCTTCAGTGTCTGCCATATCGATTTTTCAAAATGTAAATATAATCATGTCACTCATCTTCAGAAAGTTCTTAAGTAATTGCTTATAACCTACAGTATAATATTAATAGAAAAACTTAGAGTAGCTCAGAGGCCACTTTATGCGTGGGCCCTGCCTACCTCTTCAGCTTTATCTATATCCACTCTTCTCTATCATCTCTGCATTGGCTGTACTGAGAGGCTTGGCATCTTACAAAGACATCATAACAAGCTGCTTTCTTGGCTGGGGCAGCTTTTACACTTGCTGCCAGTGAACTCCTATTCTCTTTTCTCATTCAAATGTTATCTCTCCACATTTACTGAGAAATATTGTTAAACACTCCCTTTTCCCTTCTCTGGGAACTTACATGTAATTTATAGCACCAGCCATTATTTTTTTTTGAACTTCTAATCCCACTATCATACAGTTGTCCTTCAATAATCGCTTGCAGAAAGAAAAGGAGAATGGAGAATAAACAAGTGCATAGCAAATATTAAAAACATCAGAATGTTTCATCACTCTCTGACATCAAGCTACTGGAAACCTTTGAGATCACACATGTTATAATGGATATCTGCATTTGGCCATAAATTTTACAATGAGATCATCACCCTACAAAGGAAAATCTTCTTCAGAATGCCTATGGAAGGTACACTCTAGTTTGAAAGCATTTTAAAACTTAATTCATCTAACGTGTGCATAATATTAAGGAGAAAAATCTAGCTCTGTAAGGTAAAGAAAAAATGGCTGCAACACAGCTGAAATTGAAGATGGGACAAAACTAAACTGAAGTATACAGATATTGAGTCAGTTAGTTTTCATAATAATATAGTGAAGTCTTTAAAAAGAATAAAAAAAGGGAGAGACCCTTATGAATGTTATTGCATCATTTTTATTTACTTAACATGTAGTTAGTCATTAAATATTCTTAAATGCCTACTTTCACCATACTCAGGACATTTTGCTGTTATGGATATTATGGAGTCATGGGACCCAAAAACAAATAACATATGAATTCTTCACTCCAGTGATCGTGTTCCATCTCTTACCTGTCTCTTTTCTCTCTCTCTCCTCTATTATCCTTTCTTTCTTCCTAAGAAGACGCTATTGAGTTCTAAAGTGAGACATCACCTAGATCCTCTTAGTGAATTGAGTGTTGTAAAATCAAGCTCAAGACAAAAAATCATTAGGGCCAGGTTGTGGATCAGACTTTGCCTTCAAGCCTTGAGGTCTTAATAAGTCACTTCACTTTTCTGAGCTTTGGTTCATAATGCTAAGTAGTCACGTCCATGGCTACATGCTTCTACCACAGGCTACTTTGAGAAATGATGGAAATGCTTTAATTCAAAGCATTGGCTTTAGAATCAAGAAAGCTGGGTTTGAATGGCAGCTCTGTTACTTATTAGCTGTGTAACTGTCTCTTCATGTTCAAAATAAGTTTATATTTTCCACCTTATCATTGTGAGGATTAGGATTCTCATAAGTAATGATATTCCCAATAGAAACCGTATTATTTTCAGGAACATTGGGAGCACTTTATCCATCTTAAAGTTCTGTAGACAACTTAGAAATTATTTCTCTGCAGACACATGCTATCTAACGGCTGTCATTTATGAGATGACTGACCAAGTCTCTTTAGCCTTTACATTGGTGATATTATCATTTTCTTACATAATTTCTCATCTTTGCTATAAAGATCAGGAGTAATGCCAGGGCCAGAGCAATGGACTAGGAGCCTGAGGCTATGTGAAATGAGGACTACTCTGGAGTAAACTGTCATGTTCAAAAAATAAAGAGTGAGTCAGACCATGCCTAATTCCACAGGAAAGAGATTAGTTGCAGCAGAAAACATGTGGAGTTAATTTGCTTAGAAAGGAAATATTAACATCTTGAATTCCACACAATGATTCCTAGTCCTTGGAGTTTGTTGGATTATTTACAGAGCCCCAACATAACCCTGCATAAATGTAGTAGGTACATTTTGAAGGGGAAAATTGAGAATGACTATTGTTACAGTAATGTTTGTGTTCTGTAGATATTCTAAACCTTATCCCACATATGCAGCTTTTACTGATATGGGGCCTAGGGATTTTAAGGGAATTGAAACAAGAAGTAATATTTACATAATGTTCTCTCAAGTTCCATTTTGGCTAAATTTTGAAACAAGATTTTAAAATAATGTATACTTGGAATGAGTCAGAGCATATGCTTGTTTCTGCAATATGGAGTTCAGCTGTAGTTTGCATAACATGAATCTTTCATTAATTGAGTGTCCCAGTTGAATGCTAATTTTTTGTCATTCAGAGTTTGAAGTTACTCTGAAGTTTGTTTTCTTTGTGATAGTTTCTGTGATCACAATGAATTTCATAATTTTGTAGATTCTTGTCTTCATGGCTTTTATCTTTTGTATTTTATAAAGGAAGACTAGATTTTGTTTCTGTCTGATTCTGTCTGTGTACTTGTCCCCTACACTTCTGTTGAACTCTTTCTATACTCCCTGGTTCTTTTCATTCTCTCCAGCCTTAGACAAATAGCATCCTTCCTCAAGTGCCATAGTTGGTGGGGTTTTTTGTTAGTTTGTTTATGTGTTTGTTTTGCCATAAGGAAACTTCTGCAAATGATTGTCAAATGGTCTTTCAGGACAAGTGCTGGATAAATGACTCAGGACTTTAACAACTTCAAAGGTAACCAAATTAGGACTATTGTGCATTAATCTAGCTCACCTAGGAAAAGAGCTATATAAAGAGAAGACTAATTAAGTTATATTATTTTATTTCCCAAGATTTTATGCATATCTAAAGACTCTGGCCTTTTCTGCCCTTTCTTTTTTTTCTTTCTCTTTTTTTTGAAGTGCCTGGGGTCTCACTATGCTGCCCAGGTTGGTCTAGAACTCCTGGAACTCTTGGCCTCAAGTGATGCTCCCATCTCATCTCCCAAAGTGCCTGATTTCAGACATAAGCCACCACACCCAGCCTTGACCTTCTCTTATAATAGACCCCAAGTAGTAAAATTTTTTACTTGACTTCTTCTTTGATTCTTCAGGAATTTTATATTTTTAAAATGGTATTTTACAAACACTTCTAAATTAATTCTGTTAGAATTAAGAAAGATATATCTTTTTAAAGCGCTAAGGCTCTAGACTCAAATCCTTTTTTTCTTAAATTTCTAAAGTTTATAATTAAAAGATTGTAGAAAAGTATATTTAAATTTTATTATACAATCATACATGTTTGTGTATATATATTAAATAAGCTTTTTTCCTCTAAATTCTCAGGTAATACTTTAAAATGCTTACTTTTTATTAGTGCTGTGCAATGGGCAATAACACACTGTGTCCTTCCCACATATCAACTCATTCATTCCTCACAAAAGATCTGTAACACATGAACTATTATCCTCATAAAGCCAAGCTGAGGGGCAAGGTAATTCCAGGTCATAGTTTTTGAGAAGGAGAACAGGAATTATATCAACTCTTTCATCTTAGCCACTATAATTGATCATTTTTAAAAATCATATTAACTATAATATTACAACCAAAGGGAAATAATGGAAAACACTTTAGAAATTCAAATACAAGAGCAAGAAGCCCACATAATTTACATCAGTTATACATAAGGAATGGTAAAATATAGCTGTTGTTCATTCCAAGGAAATCATGTAAAAATATTATTTCATGAAACAGAAATGTTGACGTGGGATTAATAATTTTATAAATGGAATTACTATTGGTGTTTTCAAGTAGAATTAGGATCTAGGCAGAAAAATAAAACCACTTTACGTTTTAGGAACTCAAGTTATTCAATATTGGAATTTGGTCAGAATACCTGAGAGCAGCACCATCCAGAAATTAGCAACAGTAGAAAGCTGTGACTGCCTTCTGACCTGACCTGAGAGAAGGTATTGTCACTGGGGTCCAGAAGTCAGGCTGCCTCACAGGTACTGAAGTAGGAGGGATGGTCTGTGGGATGAGCTGGAGCCACAGGAGAACAAGCTACAACCAGAGCCCGCACAGGAAGCAGAGAGAAGGAGAAACACCCTGGTATCTCTCTTCTCTAGCATTCCCATCATTACATCTCCTTTCATAGCCCACCTGGAACCCAAGGGCAAGGGCTTCTTGAATAGTGTAATTTCCTGTAAAACACAGCAAAGCTGGAGAAGGGCAGGATGTAGATCTCAGGACAGTTTAATAATTCTCCCTCTACTCAAATTTTGATTTTGGATAAATTAATCATCAAACTGCTGTAAAATTGTTTCCTTATGTAGAAAATAAAAATATTACATGCTATTTCTGCCTTAAAGGATTATTGAGACAGGCAAATAGAGTATGAATGCTCTATCTATATGGCAAAGCCCAAAATAAATGTGACATTTTACTATTTTAGTGTTGCAATAAAGAATAAAAGTTCTTGGTTTGCTGATTGATGAGATGTGGCAACAATTTTGATTGGGGAAAGCTTTTATCCATGATTTTATACCAATTGTGGAAAAATATAATTATTTCTAATTAATACTAGGATTGAAGAATATACTTATGTTCTTGCATATTTACATAAACTTATGTCTACATGTAGTTTATAAGTTTGAAAAATAGTTTTACTGAATATACTATATTTAATATCAATATTTGGAGGGAAATGGAAGTTCCTTATAACTTCTGATGTCTCAAGTTAAACCATCTTTGATAACATACTGTATTAATAATTGTAGAAACATATTCTGTACAATTTGAAGTGGTAATATATAGTATGCAGGCAATACTAAAATAATACATTAGAAGTTGTATTTTTTACATTGAAAATGTCAACATAGGATGAAATGAGAACTTGAAATTTATTTTTATATAAAATCACTAGCCAATGTAGAATCAAATGCCATGAAGTAACTTTTCTATTTTAAACACAAAAGCACTTTTAAAGCAAAGAAACAGATCATAGTGCCCCTACAGTCACTGACCTAGCACAAAACAATTTTTAGGGAAGAGCCAAAATGTCAATTTTGCAACTGACTCCAGCAAAGCCAATGTGATACCTTTTTAAACAAAGATTTATGTTGGCAGGAAGAGTATGGTTGGCATGAGATGTCCCTGTAATGGGCCAGCCAGGTAACCAGAAAAACCAAAGCCGAGTTGCCAACAAATAATGAGGGGTGAAAGTCTGTAGTCCTCTGTAAGCTGGGTTTTCCTGAATAATAGAGCAAGTCTCTTTTGATCATGAAAGTCACCACATTATAACCAAGTAGAAGAAGAAGGCTTCTCAGACCGATTACACCTTGAATATTTCTTTTTACATGAAATTAAAATTCTCACTGCTACCCCAATAAACACTTTATCTATTAATAGTCACTCTCCATTTCTCACTCACCCCCGCCCCCTGAGTGTTAGGCAACTACTAATTTACCTTCTATATGTACAGAATCGCCTACTTTGGACATTTCATATGCATGGAATCATACAATCAATGGTCTTTCCTGATTGGCTCACTTCACTTAGCATGTTTCCTGGGTACATCCACATTGCAGCACGCATCAGGGCTTAGTTTTTGTTACTGCTGAATTTTATGCTATCCTATGCATATATCACACTTGGTTTATTCATCAGTTGACAAGCATTGGGGTTATTTCCACTGACTGACTACTGTGAAGAATGTTGCTATTTACAGGTAGTGCACATTTCAGGAGCAAACGTAGTTTTTTTTCTTACGCATAGACTTGCTGGGTCAAACTAGTTCCCCAGAGTGACTGCACCATTTTGTATTGCCACCAGCAATGTGTGATTGTTCCAGTTTGTACACATTCCTGCTAACACTTGTTATTACTTGTCATTTTATGATAGCCTCCCAACTTGGTCATGGTGTGTGTGTGTGTGCATATATATGTACACACACACACACAATGAGATTCAGTTTGCTAGTCTTATTTAGAGGATTTGTGCATTTATATTTTAAAAGTTATTGGCTGTAGTTTCTTCCTAGTGTTTTCATCTGGTTTGATATCAGAGTAATATTTGCTGTCTACGATTAATTGGGAAGTGAGTTCATATATCTTTTACATGCTTTAGATTTTGTGTGTATTTATATACATATATATTACTATGATTTGCAAGTATTTATTCCCTTATGTCTGAAGTTCTTTTTATTTTTGTGTTGTTTTGCAGCAAAGAAGTTTTTCATTTTGATAAAGTTCAAGCTATCGTCTTGTTGTTGTCATTGCTCTTGTGCTTTATGTCACCTTTGAGAAGACTTTGCTTGCCCCAAGGTCATGAAGATGTATGCCCCATGTTTTCTTCTAAGAATTTTATAGTTTTATCTTTTATATATAGATGTGACGCATTTGACCTAATTTGGGGGTGATGTAAATCTTCCGTACTTCATTCTCTTGCACATGGATATCCAGTTGTTCCAATAACATTTGCTAAAATGACTATTATTTTCCCTATTGAATTGTGTTGGCACCCTTGTTAAATTAGTTGGCCGTAAATTGTAAGATTATATCTGACTCTCAATTAGGTTTATTAATGTATTTGTAAATCTTTATGCCAGTACCATAGGGTCTTGACTACCGTAGCTTTGTAGTAAGTTTTGAAATTGGAAAATTAAGGTCCTCCAACTTTGTCCTTTTTCAAGATTGGCTATTCTTTAAATTTCCATATAAAATTTAGAATTAGCTTGCTAATATATGCAAAAAAAAATTGTGATTTTGGTAGACATTTTCCTGAGTCTGTAGGAGAGTATATAGCTGGGGATTGTGGTGGGCACCTGTGGCCCCAGCTGCTTTGGAGCCTGAGGCAAAAGAATTGCTTAAGTCCAAGACTTTGAGGTTTCTCTGAGCTGTGACACCATGGCACTCTACCAAGGGTGACATAATGAGACTCTGTCCCCCTCCAAAAAAAAGAAAAGAAAAGAAAAATATCTGGAGAGGACTGCCATTTTTACAATATTGGCTTTTGATCCATAAACATGAGTTTTCCCAATTATTTAGATCTTTTTTTGATAACCTTCCATAATATTCAGTAGGCTTTTTTTTTGTCATTTCTTAAATTTTTTGCTTTTGCTACTATTAATTTTGTTTCAGTTTTTTGACAATCTATAGTTTGAATTTCTTTTTTACATTTATTTCTAAGAGTTTTATTCTTTTTGATAGTATAGTAAATGAAGTTATTTTTGTAATGACATCTTAGATTGCTCATTTCTAGAGATTTTATTTTTATACTACTTTTTAATTGTTCATTAGTAATATTTAGATACATGACTTAGTTTGTTTATGGCTCTTTTGTTAGGCAACCTTGCTGAAGCCATTTCTTGGTTCTAATAATATATTTAGTGGATTTCTAGATATATACACTTTTTACAAAGGGTCATGAGGGCAGAAACTGAAAGTATTACACAGATGCCTATTTTTTCTTCTCTGGCTCATTTCGTGCTTAAACAAGGTTTCTCAGCACTTATACTTTAAATACGGCTGTTACTCTGAATTCTCACCAGTGAAATGTGGGAGAAGCAGACGTGTACTGCTTTTAGCTGTGATCCATATTTTCTAAGTCTTCTGGTAGTGTAGCAATGATGAGGACTCAGTAAAGGATTCCGAGTTCTGAGAAACGATAGCTGGTACACACGTCTGGGCCAGAATCCAGGCTGACCATGTGAGGTAGCTCCTTCTATGCTGCGCTCTGAATTATGTCTCCCCAAAATGTAAACGCTGAGGCACCCCACCCTGCCTCAAAGCAGGAGTACATTTTGAAACAAGGCGTTAGGTGGTGATTAAGGTTAAATCTAAGGTTAAATCTGATAAATTGGTGGCTTTACAGGAAAAAGTATCTCTCTTCTATTCCTTTTCTCTCTTCTTCTCTCTTTCTACCCCTGAGGACACAGCAAAAAGGCAGCCGTCCACAAGCCAGGAAGAGAGCCCTCATCAGAACTGAACTGACCAGGTCTTGGGTCTTGGACTTCTAACCTTATGAATTGTTAGAAAATAAATTGCTATTGTTTGAGCCACCCAGTTTACGATACTTATTATGGCCACCTGAACTCGCTAATACTCATTTTCTAGGCCCAATCTGCTTTAGATCTAATAATGAATCCTAAATTGTATGAAGCCCTAAATTGTTGTTTGCTAAAGCAGTCAGCCTGCTCTGACTAATATGGTAACAGAAGAAGGCGTGTGAAAGATAATAACAGAACACATGTTAGCTGGCACAGATTTCAGTATTTTTACAATGAAAATAACTCAGTGAAGCAAGAGAGATTTATCATATGATATAAATATGTAAGATATTACCACTTGGTAATATTGCTACTCCCTGACAAAGCAGATAGTCATCATGATACCTCATAAAACTCTGAGAGGGGGGTAAAAAAAGATGTTTTTTTAAATTTAGAAGTTCATCTCTAAGAATGTTGAAATCATTTGAAGGTCTTAATCAGATTTAGCAATTCTAGGTACAGAAAAGCACCAACTGTGTTCATTTTCATAATACTTTTCAAAAAAAAATTTAGAGCATTTTTTGACTTTAAAAATTTAGAGGATCTTATAAACAGAAGGATATATCCTGGGCAATACACAACTGGCTTGGGGTACTGAAATGAAATCAAAGAAAAGTGAAATCTACCTGAGGTATTGTACACAAATTCTAAATTAGAAGTTCATGCCTGATAAGCAAAGTGATTGAACCATGGCTGGAAGACTGAGTTAGATGATTTCTTCATTTCTTAAATAGAAGAGTGTGTTTTCAATAGTTTATTTTCCAGAGGAGGAATAGGAGTGACTTATTTGAGCCATGACATACCTGTGGAGTTTTTCAAGTTGACACTTTGATAGAGAAAAACCTGGTTAGTTTATTAATCACCATAGGGTCGGCTCTGCTGCAGTAGCAGATGTGCCCCAAATCTTCATTGTTGCTCAGATGTTTGGTAGGCAGAATAATGCCTCCCTGAAAGATGTCCACATCCTAATCCCAGGAATCTGTGAATGAGTTACCAGGGCAAAAGGGAATTTAGAGAAGTGATTAAGTTAATGGTCTTGAGATGATGTTATTCTGGTGCATCTGAATAGGCCCAGAGTAATCACAAAGGTCGTTAAAGAGTAAGGGGTGTGTGTGTGTGTTGGGGCAGGGGTCAATGCCAAGAAGGAGAAGTGGTGATGAGAGCAGAGGTGATGTGGCTGTGAATGAAGAAATATGGGCAGCTTCTGGAAGCTGGAAAAAGCAAGGAATATATTGTCCCCTCACGTCTTCATAGAGAATGCAGATGGGCCAACATCTCAATTTTAGCCCTGCATAAACTACTTGTATCTGGTCTCTAAAAATTCTGAATAATAAAAATTTTTTTTATTTTAAATTTCTATTTTTATTATAAACATTTATAGCTATAAATTTCAAAGTACTGATTTTGCTCTATCCCATAATTTTGTATGTTGTGCTTTTGTTTTAATTAACTTTAAGGAATTTTTAATTTCCCTTGTTATTTCTTTCTTGATTCATGAATTATTTATTTGTTTATTCATTCATTTATTTATTTTTTATTAAATCATAGCTGTGTACATTAATACAGTCATGGGGTAAATAATAAAATTTTGTGATTTTCTATTTTATTAAATGTAATTTGTTATAGCAAAATTAGGAAACAAATATAAAAAGTTTACTCTTACTAACATCACAACAAAAAAACACATCTGACTATTTTTCTCTCTGCATTTATTCACTTTATAAAATTGATTTGAATTTCTGTACCTTTTGTATTATACATTATAATTTGATCTTTCTCATGAATTTTTCCTACTTCTGAAATATTTTCTCAATTCAGTCTTCAAAGTGATTTAAAATTGTTCTTCTAACATCACTTATGCTGACATCTGAATGTACATGTTTAATATAGTCACATTTAATCCAAAGTGCATATATATGTATGTATTCCATATATATAATGGTTATAATTATTTGGCATCATTTTAAATAATGAGTGAGACCAAGAAATATTCCATAGTTTTTATCTGTATGTAAAATTAGGCAATATGTTTAAAGTGTGCAAAGCAAACCTTAAAACTCAGCAATGCCTGTTGACATAAATCTTTTGCACTTGGGATAATAGCAATTACAAAATATTTCTATGAATGGTAATGTGAAAATAAATAGGACACCTTTCCTATCTTTGGAGTACATAGTTACATCAGAAGAAATGGCCATTTAAAGAGATTATTGTAGGATATAACATGCATTAGAAGTCAGCACGGAGTTTTATGCTGCTTATAATCATTACCAAAAATCTAATGTCTCAGTAAGATGGTAAATGTGCCCTAGGTTTTTCAACACTCTTGAGCTGGAAACTTATTTTCTGAATTCAATATCCAAAAGGCAGCTGAAGAGTTTTTATTTGAGTAAATTGTAATTCATTGTTATAATCTGAGAACCATTTCATTTCTCCAGTTTTGTTATGTCAACATTCGTAGGTCTTTAGATGTTGCCAGAACTTTAAAGCATTGTTATTTTTACTAATTATGCTTTAATATAGTTGGCAAAATACAATATCTAGTTTAACATATCTGAAATTAGATGACTCTAACTCAATAGTGAATGTGCCAGATTTTTCTCTGAAACATATGGGTAAAGATTAAAATATGATTTCAAAAGAGTGATCTACCAATCACCTCTTAAGACTTTTGATTCTGACACATCCTGTTTTTTCATATGGTATATATTACAGAATTTAAAACTATTATTGTAATAATTATTACTGCTTGTGAGCAAGGGGATATTTATATAACAAAAATATTAGGGTTTAAAGAAAAGAAGGTCTGGAGCATTAAAAATAAAAGCAGATGTTCAATAAAGTCAAAGCAATTTTTTTTTTTTTGAGACAAAATCTCACTCCGTTGTCCTAAGTAGTGTGCCATGGCATCATCATAGCTCACAGCAACCTCAAACTACTGGGCTCTAGAGATCCGCTTGCCTCAGCCTCCTAAGTGACTGCATTTGCCATGATGCCCAGCTAATTTTTCTTTTCTTTTTTTTTTTTTGTTGTTGTTTTGTTTTTTGAGTAGAGCTAGGTCTCCCTCTTGCTCATGCTGGTCTTGAACTCCTGAGTTCAGGCAATCCATCCACCAAAACCTCCTAAAGTGCTAGGATTACAGGCGTGAGCTACCATGCCCAAGCCCCCAAAGCAAATATTTTTACAATCACGTAAGTAATTTCCATTATAAATTTATTTCTACATATCAAACTACTTAGTTATTATGGTGTTTATTGCCTAATAAATAATGATACTAAATTCCAGAAATTAGGTTTAATCATTTTAGAACTATTAATATCCATAATAATGATATATATAAAATTCTTAAAATTAATAGTTTTTTCCATATGACAGTTTCAACCAATCATCATTTTGTAATTTTAAAGGCACTTATATATACCCATTATGTCATTTGATTTTTACAAGTACTCCATGAGAAATATAAGAAAGATGTTAAAATTTCTATTTTATACAAGGGCAAACTCATGCCAAACAATTAAATAACCTAAAAAAGATTCTAAACAAGTTAGCTACAGATTTGGGAATAGAACCACTTTTGTTCATTCCAATATATAAAATAAACCATTCATGTGTTGAAGGATACTTGGGTAGTTTCCACATCCTTGGAATTATGAATTGTGCTGCTATAAACATCTATATGCAAATGTCGTTATGGGGAAAATGTCCTTTTTTCCTACTTGGTAGATGCCAATATCATAGTAATGAGAGTGCAAGATCAAATGGTAGGTCTACTTTTAGTTCTTTGAGGAATTTCCGTATTTCTTTGCATAGAGGTTGCACTACTTTGCAATCCCAGCAACAGTGTATGCGTGTTCCTTTCTCTCCAAAGCCACATCAGCATCTGTTGCTTTGGAAGTTTGTGATGTGTACCATTCTCAGTAGGGTAAGGTGACATCTCAAATGGTTTTGATTTGCATTTTTTTGATGATTAGGAACAATGAGCACTTTTCATCTGTTTATTGGCCATTCATAAGTCCTCATGAGAAAAATTTCTGTTCATGTCTCTTGTCTAGTTTTTAATGGGTTATTTTTTGTTCTTTTCTTGTTGATTTGCTTGAATTTTCTGCAAATTCTAGTTATTAGTCCTTTATCAAATTTATAGCATGAAAATACCACGATATTTTGATAACTATAAACTTATACTATAATCTTAAGTCTGATAACATAATGCCTCCAGATTTATTCTTATTTCGTAGAATTGCATTGATTATTCAGGATTTTTTCTGGTTCCACATAAAACATAGAACTATTTTTTCAAGATCTTCAAGGTATGACATCGGTATTTTAATGGGAATTTCATTGCATGTGTAGATTGCTATGGGTAGTGCAGACATTTTAATAACGTTAATTCTTCCCAGCCATGAACATGAACATGGTATATTCTTCCATCTGTTAACATTCTCTGTTATTTCTTGTCTCAGTGTTTCACAGTTCTTTCTATAGAGATCTCTCACATCCTTTGTTAAATGTATTTCAAGTTATTTAATTTTCTTTGATGCTACTGTGAAGGACATCATATCTTTGATTTAACTCTTGGTTTGACTGTTGTTGGCATATGATTTGTTAATACTGATTTTTATATCCTGAGAGGTGTATTTCTTGATCATTTCCAGGACTGTAGTGGTTGAGTCCTTGGGGGTTTTCTAGGTCTAATATCATATCATGAGGAAAGTGTGATAGTTTGATGTCCTCTATCCCCATTTGGATACCCTTGATATCCTTCTCTTGTTCAATTGCATTGGCTAGGACTTCCAATGCTATATGTTGAATAGTAGTGGTGATAGTGGGCATCCTTGTGTGGTTCCAGTTCTAAGTGGGAATGTTTTCAGTTTTTCTCTGTTCAGGGTTATGTTAGCTGTGGATTTGTTGTATATAATTTCTATCAGTTTAAAGACTGTCTCATCTATGCCAATTTTCTTAAGTGTTATTATAAAAAAGGATGTTGGATTTTGTCAAATGCCTTTTCAGCATCTATTGAGAGGATGGTATGGTCTCTTATTTTTATTTATGGTTATGTGATGAATTATGTTTTAGTTTTGTGTATGTCAAACCAGCCTTGCATCCCTGGGATTAAGCCTACCTGGTCATGATGAAATTTTTTTTTTTTGATGTGTTTCTGAATTCTGTTTGCTAAGATTTTGTTACTTATTATGAATGATAGCTGAGTCAAGGAGGAGATAAGAAAAGAAATCAGTAGATTCCTTGAACAAAATGACAAGGAGGCCACAAGCTATTAAAACCTGTGGGATATTACAAAAGCAGTTCTAATAGGGAAATTTACTGCATTAAATGCCCAAATTCAGAAGTTAGAGACAGTGCAAATCAACAACCTAATGAATCATCCCAAAGAGTTAGAAAAGGAAAAGTAATCCAACCCTATCCCCAGTAGAAGAAAAGAAACAATCAAAACCAGATCAGCACTAAATGAAATCAAGAAGAAAAGTACCAATCAAAAGATTAACAATGCCAAAAGTTGCTTCTTTGAAAAGATAAATATAATTGGCAAAACTTCGGCCAGATTAACCAGAATCAGAAGAGTAAGATCAGTATTAAGCTCAACCAGAAATGAAAAAGGCAAAATAACAGATACCATAGAAAAACAAAATGTCATTAGTGACTACAACAAAAATCTCTGTACCCCATAAACTTGAAAACGTGGAGGAAATGGACAAATTCCTAGAATCACACTACTTCCCTAGACTCAACCAGGAAGAAATAAAACTTTGAACAGATCAGTATCAATCATCAATATTGAAACAACAATAAAAAAGCTTCCAACAAAATAGGGTCCCAGACCAGATGAGTCACATTAGAATTTTACCAAACAGTCGAACAAGAACTCATACCTATATTGAGCATCTATTCTAAAACATTGAGAAAGAAGGAACCCTCCCCAACTTCTACAAAGCAAATATCACCTTGATAGGAAAACTAAGAAAGGACACACACACACAAAGAAAAAAAAAACAATGAACTAATATCATTAGTGAATATTGATGGAAAAATACTCCACATGTACTTTAAGTAGAAGGAGAATCATGAAAACTAGTATTGCAGAAGTTAAAAAATGAAAAGCAAAAGCAAAGACCTTTTTCCTAAGCATCAATGAGATCTGTAAATATTATGCCACTGAAGCCGTTTTTAAAGTAGCTTGTAAATTTGTGAAAAGGGAAGTGTTCTGTGATGAAGGAATTGTGAAAGAATGCATTGTCAAAGTCGTAGGCTGCTTGAACTCTGGTAATGTTTCAAAGTACAAAAAAACTGCCTCTTGAACCATAACTGATTGGCAGCATGAATTAGGTTTCAAATTATCAGAACAACTCATGCAATAATTCAAAAGGAAAATATATATTATTCAGTTGTTTGGATAAATCTACAGATACTATTGACTTGGTGCAGGTTTTATACTTCATATGGGTCATATGGAAGGTTTCCTTTGCTACAAAAAGTAACCTTCTTTGGGAACTCTAGGAACAGAACACAGAGAACAGATAAACTTTCAAAATAAATGCATGAAACTAATGACATAAAATGACATGAAACTAAAATGTCATGAATTTTATAAGTTTAGTGACCGTATGTACAGGTACTGTAACTTCCCTGAGAGGAAAACCTGAAGGTTTTAATGAACAGATAAAAAATTAATAGATCCAGGTGATCTCTTCTATTTTCACTGTATCTACTATTTTAAGTGACAGTTTGCAACAAGTTATAAGTGTTGTTAGCTATATATGCACAAATGCAACATGATATGGCATCCTCAGGACATGGCACCCTCAATTTTATAACATGCTAAGGTTGAACCTTGAGATATTCAGTGTGGATTTGCCTTATTCTAAAAAGCATTGGCTATCATAGGCACTAGTGTTAGGCAAAATTTTATCTCTATAAGAATTGATAGTTAAATTTTATGAAGAACAGAATCTGCAGTGTGAATTTTTTTGTTTTGTTTTGTTTTTTTGTAGACAGTCTCCAAATGCAGCTGCTATTCTCCTAATTGGAGAATACAATAAAAGATTCAATATTTTGAGAATCATGACATCACACTCAAATTTGCATTTCATCCTTAACCAAGTTGATATCACCCAGAGACCTGAAGAACTACAGATGGAATTAATTGATCTCTCAGTAGATGATATTTTAAAGTCATTGTTGGATTTTAAGTATGATCCAATTGAAAAATGGAAAAATGTATATTATCCATGTCTTTGGAAACATACCCCCAAATGCTTTTTTGCTTTTCAACTATTTTTTGCTGAAAATCTACATTCTTCTACCTAATCCAAATCAAGACAAAATTAAGATCACAAATGATGGCTCAGTACCTATAGCTCAGTGGCTAGGGCACCAGCCACATATACCATGGCTGCTGGATTTCAACCCAGCCTGGGCCTGCCAAACAGCAGTGACAACAACAACAACAGCAACAACAAAAAATAGCTGGGCATTGTGGCAGGCAACTGTAGTCCCAGCCCTTTAGGAGGCTGAAGCAAGAGAATTGCTTAAGCCCAAGAGTTTGAGGTTGCTGTAAGCTGTGATGCCACAGCACTCTACCCAGATTGACATAGTGAGACTCTATCTCAAAAAAAAAAAGAAAAAGAAAAGAATAAAAGAAAAGATCACAAATGATTGATACCTATCTAGAGATCAAATGAAACTGCAGCCCTCTGTGCTGCAACCAAATATTCAAATGCCTTTCAAAAAAAGCAGACGCAAAAGTCATCAGAATATTAGTTAACTTTAAAATTGATAAATTATTTTCATTTTTTAAATTATTAAGTACACAGTAGTTAAATCCTTACAAAATAATGTAAATTTTGAGTATATTAAATGGAAGTTTCTTGAATGTGTGCCTTATTTGATTATAGCTGCATTAATATGGTGTTCCAACATGAAAACATGCTTTGTATACTTGTAGAAAACTCTTATTCTAAAGTGGCCATGCTGTTGACCGTCTCCTCTTATTCTAAAGTGACCATGCTGTTGACCATCTCCTCTTATTCTAAAGTGACCATGCTGTTGACCATCTCACTCCTATTCTAAAGTGGCCATGCTGTTGACCGTCTCCTCTTATTCTAAAGTGACCATGCTGTTGACCATCTCACTCCTATTCTAAAGTGGCCATGCTGTTGACCATCTCACTCCTATTCTAAAGTGGCCATGCTGTTGACCATCTCACTCCTATTCTAAAGTGGCCATGCTGTTGACCATCTCAC
>CAUYTI010028358.1:0-14500 GCA_963575145.1 Galago senegalensis
AATAGGGAGAAGGGAGGGTATTTGGGGGAACCTCATCTAATGTGCATGATACAATGGTACATTTCAAAACTATTAAAAAATCAGTATAATTGTGATGGATGTGTTACTTGGTTCAATGTAAACATTTCACATTGTATATTGGAGCAGTACCCTGAATCCCATAAATGCATCAATGTACAAAGTTATGGTTTAATAAAAAATAATTACTTATAAAAATTTTTTTAGGTAATATATATCATTAATAATCACCAAAAGCAAAGTTTCTTTCACTTTGGGAAAGATAAGTAAAGACTTAATTTTTTCTTAGAATAGTTTTAGTTTACAGAAAGAGTTCCCATATACCCTACACTCAGATCCCTCTATTATTAACATCTTACCCTAGTATGGTATGTTACAATGAATGGATCAGTGTTGAGACATATCACTGACGAAAGCCCATACTTTGGTCAGATCTCCTTAGTCTTTAACCTAACAGCCTTTTCCTGTTCCAGGATCTCATTCAAGATGGCAGTGGATATTTAACTGTCAGATCTCCTTAGCCCCCTTGTGCCTGATAATTCTAGACTTTCCTCATTTTTGATGACCTGGACAGATTTGAAGAGACTTGGATAGGTATTGTGTAGAATGCCCTCCTATTGGAATTTTCTGGTGTTTTTTTTTCTCATGGTTATATATGCCCTTTTGGGAAGAATACCAGAGAAGCAAAGTGCCATTTTCATCATACCCTGTCAAGAATACATACTATGGCTGGGTGTGTTGTCTCATGCTTGTAATCTCAGCTCTTTGGGGGGCTCGGGTGCAAGGATCCTTGAGGCCAGGAATTCAAGACCAGTCTGGGTAATACCTCTACAAAAAATTTGATAAAAATTAATCAGATGTGGTGGCATGTACCTATAGTCCTAGCTACTTGGAAGGCTGAAGCAGGAGTATCATGTGCCACTTGAGCCCAGGAGTTCTAGGCTGCAGTGAGCTGTGGTCACACTGCTGCATTCCAACCTAGGCCAACAGAGTAGCACCCTATCTTTTAAAAAAAAAAATCTACCTTCAAGATAATTTATCACTGTTGATGTTGCCCTTGATTGCCTGGCTGGGTAGTGTTTGTCAGGTTTTTCTGCTGTAATGTTCCTGGTCTTCCCCAGACCCTTTGCACATTGTGGTCTTTGGAAGGAAGTCTCTCTATGTGCAACCTCTGCTTAAGGAGCTTGGGGAGTTGTGCTCACCTTCCTTTAGGGCAGAATATCTACATAAATTATTTGGACTTTTTATCACTCTTAGATTGCTTTAGGATAGGGTGACCAGATGTCCGATTTTGGCAGGACAGTCCTGCTTTTCAACAATTTGTCCTGCGTCCCGCAGCGTTTTAAAAAAGTCCTGATTTTTGGAAAGAATGCACAGAATGGGCGGGAGAACAAGGGAATATACGGTTTTTGGCTGCCATATGACTATTTTGCCAGAATATGAGTTTTATATTATTTTTGTTAATTTTATAATGTTAAAATGTAATGACAAATAATTGCTGAGAAGTGATTATCGAGAACTGCTTATCAAAGTTTGCATTGTTGTTAGCCCCTGCCTGCCCTGCGCCCCTGCCCCGTGCCACCGATCTGCCCCCCCCATGTTGTCCCGCCTTACAGATGTTAAAATCTGGTCACCCTACTTTAGGAGGATCATGTAAGAAATCCATGTCAGGGTCTCGTATCTCTTCCAGCATGGTCAAAGGAATATATTTATCCTTTGTGAGATGCTGAGCATGTCTCAGTTAAGGTTGGAGGTTGCTAAAAAATCTGTGGTAACTGGCCGTCTAAGGGATATCTGAAATTATGTGGGTGGTGTACCTTTTGTAATTTAGTAAGAGTTACCTTCTAATCATTTAAATGCATGAGATTTACACAGATCTGATCAATTATTCTCTTGTGTATTATATATTGTTCACAAAAATCAGTTGGAAGCTGGAGTTAACATTTCTTCTGGTATAGAAAAAAGAATAAGTTTTAGATGTGGGGCACTTATATTGATGGAAAAATGAAGGTGTGAGATAAACTGTACTAATAATTTTGCAGTTGGGTTTGCCGTTCTCTTTTCCTTCCTTGGGAAACCCTGACCATCACAAGACCAGGTTTCTTCTGTGTTTCTGTGGACCCTGTAGTTCTTTTTTGTAGTTCAACAGCTATGATAGCTGCCTGTCACTGGTTAATATCTAGCTTCTCAACTGATCTGAGAGCTCTAGCGGAACAGGGACTGTGTGTGCTCTGCTCATTCTATATCCCCTGTGCCTAGCACTTAGTAGGTACCACATGTGGCTGTGTAGCAACTATCATTACATATGCTAAGTCTTTGAGCACTTTTAGAAATATTGGTGGTTAACAGTAGTAGTCCACATTTTTGGGTAAATATTCAATTCTGTGTGAAAGGGTAATGTAAAATGATACAATAGTATCAAAGAAAAAATACATTTAGTTGTCATATTTCCTTAGTTGTTGTGGCCCTTCCATGTGTGATATATATCCATATATGTATTTATGTATATATATATAATATATAGAAGAGGAAGACTAGAAGTAAATTATTGTGATATTTATTATCACTGGGTTATGAGATTATGGCAGCTTTCTTTAAATTATGTTCTGTCTTAGCATCATTGAATTAGTGTCTCCTAAGCATACTTTTTTTTTAGTCTTGTCAAAACCACATTAAATTATAGTTTACCAAATATTAATTAAAAATGTATTTTTCCAACTATATTGATGGGGCTATTGTGGCATATGTGTGTTTAACTTCTGTGCGCTACTCTAAAAACTTTAAAGCAATTAATTTTCTCTTATTTAGTGTTTTAAGAAGTCCATGGGACTTCTAAAACCTAAGTCTAACCTGAGAGTTCCTACATTTTCCTTAAAAAAAAAATAGAGGAGATTCATTTTATTCCTCAATTGACCTTTATTAGCTAGGAGTTGAATCCTTGGGTGAGATGAAAAATCATTAACACATCCTGTAGTTTTTATAAATCCAGGCCATTTGTATTTTTCTAGCCTGTTTCTCTAGGATAATTAAACAGTGATGGATTAGAATTTAGGCTGCAGCAGAGATTGGGGGAAAGAAATCTCCCGGCATCCCTTCCTGCCGAAGCATCCGCTCCAGCAGTGAGCGTAGCTGCCACTTTAACTGACATGTCTTAAATTCTGCCCTGGAAAGCTCTGGGATGCCGTCAGCAGCCTCGGCAGCTACTTTGCTTGTGCCTGGTAATTGAGAGTCTCATTGGAGACCAAGGAATCAAACAGAAATTGAGGATTTTTGTTGGCTTTTAAATTGAGGATTGTCTCTTTTTTTTGTTGGCTTTTAACAAAATCTGGTGGAAGAGAAAGAAAGACATCTTTTTAGTGGAACTGTATTCATTCCTTCAAAGTTACAGCTGCTCTGAATCTGTGAGTATGTGGTATTTGTTCAGCAGTTCCTGGGTGTATGATTACAGTGTTCTCTTTAAATCTGTGAGGATTTAATTTAAGGAAAGCTATGTAAATTTTTTTTAAACCAGACTTAAATTTCACTGGAGCCCTGTAGTTTTTGCTAGATGACATTGTTTTCATCAGAGCCTTCATGTCAAGCTGCTAGGGCTTCCCCTCTCTTCTCTCCCCCACCCCTTTTTTTAACTTCCTAACACGAGTACTGAAATTGAAGAAAACAGTGTGCCTTGCTGGCTGCGGCAGGGGATCTGGACTTTCTGGGATGCCATGGCTGGTTTATCACTGCTGCAAGGTGTGCATCTGTTGGGGCAGAGTCTCCTGCAGCAGAACAATGGCAGGATGCTGCTGGTTCACTTTGTATTTTCTGTGTTTGTCTTACCTCCTCTGCTGGCTTCACTGTAGGGTTTTGTTTTGTTAGGGTAATTAGAACCTTAAAAATTAGTAAAGTGGCTTGTCCTCAGAAATAGTATGTGGTGATCATCATAGACTCTCACCTCTGACCTTGCTGTGTTGGCTTCAGGGGTCCCTTTGTAACAGATTCCAGTCAATGTGAGCTACCAGCAAAATGACCTTTGCCTGACCACCTTTTTAAATTGTGTGTTTGAATCATTGCCCTTTTTTTTTCTGTGACGCAGACCCTGAAGTCTAAACATCTGTCCTTAGTCATCACGTTCCACTTTCCTCCTTTGAAATTTCACTGAAGGCTGGAACTGTATCCTTGCTAAATTGTTAGTGAATGAATTTTGAACACTTTATAAAGCTAGAGGTTATATCTGTTTCCTGCTATAACCCCCATATGTTCTTGATTTGTCTTTGTTGAAGAAAAGTCTTATTATTTTAGTGAACTGATTCATCTAATTTGGTAACTCATCTCATTCCTTTATCTAAAAATCACATTACCTAAAGTGATTTTTAAAAGTTGGTATGTTCAGAGATCAGTAGTCAAAATACTTTTAAACACCAACTGGTAACAGTCATCTTTATAGATAGAGAATACATTTGACTTAGGCTGACATATTTTATGAGCTTTTTGGGTGCCAGTATTTTGGTTGACTTCCTGTAGCATAAAATAAATCAAGGATTTTAAAAGAGAAAAATTTTCCACCACCCAGAGATCAAACATCTGCTATTTTTATTTTTAAACATTTTGTTACACCAAAATGTAGCAGCTTTGAATTTAGTTAGGAAGGATTGCTAAAATTAGGAAATTATGCCTTACTTATACTTGCAGAGAACTTATATTCATTTCATTCATTCATTCGTTCATTCATTCATTCAACAAATGCTTACATTTGTTGTAAAGCTCTTGCCAGGCTCTGGGTATCTGGGGATACCAAAACAAAATAGTCTATCTGCTGTCATAGAAAAGATATTTTTAGCAGGTAAGGGAGGCATTCAGAAACTAATTACCTAATTGTTTTGTTATAATTGTGGTAAATTTTCAGCTATAAAAGTTATAAGACATATACATATTGTGGCCAAATGTATACGGGACATATATAAATATTTGCAACTAATTCTGCCCTAGATCTAAAGCCAGAGATCCCTAGAATACGTGAACCAGAAAGAGATGTTGGAAATAATTTAATTAGTTCCATAGGCATGTGATCAGTACTATTTTAAGGGCTGGATTTAGATCAGTGACTAAGAAATGGTCCCTGCTTTGGAGGCACTCACAATCTAGTGGGAAAGGAAGGGGAATTGGTTATGTTAATATATTCTGTCATCATTTTTCTATCTTTAGTGGAGAAGAAATGAACTAGATTTTTTTGAATGTCTTCTGTGCCAGGCCCAGTAGCTATGGTAAATCTGTTTCTTAAAGAAAAATCTTCATCAGCCCGTATGTCACTCCCATTATATGGATGAGGAGAATGAAGTGTACAAAGGTTACATCCGTTGCCCAGGGTCATTCAGAGAGCTGATGGTAGGTAACTCCATCACACTAAAAGTTGGTGTATCTATGCTCTTCAAAGCTGTTATTATTATATTCCTTAGTCATAGGTTGATTGTGGGAGTCTCCTCCTTCTTCCCCTCCCCCTCCCTTTTTGTAAAGCCCCAGTACTACTAGATATCATGCATTATGATGTATGAAAAATTGCTTAGGTGTTTTTGGCCTCAGGCCCAGTGATCTTCCCAACATTTTGTACTTGCTTTCCCCTTGTAAACACCATATTTACACCTGTGTCACTGGCTCATTTTAGAAAGGGCAGGACTGCATACATGGGCAGATTATGCCTCAGTGGCAGTTCAGGAATATGGAAAATGTACATCCTAGAAAAGTTATGTTAATGGGGAAGATTAACAGTTTTTTGAATTTTAGGTTCAGAATACTGCCTGTCAAAATTAGCAATTCTCTGTAGAGTTAGAATGTTCAGAGTTGCACACAGGACTTGTCTCCCCAGTAAGGAGTTGGAATTCTTGCAGATTTGAGAATTGATGAGGATTGAGAGTAACTTTTTAGTAGAGATAGTCTACTAGAAGATCTCCCTTGATTCCCAAGGCTATGCATCCATTTCCTTTCTGAAAGACTATTAGTATGTTCTTCCTTAACCAAGATAAGATTTACCTCTTGGCAGCCTGTCACCCACTTATCTTACCATTAAATCATTCTGATTTTTTTACAAAATAGTCTTTCTGATATGTAACAGGTCAGGTTCTCCTGACCTCCTTGGTGCATCTCTACATTTCCAGGCTAAACATGCTCAGTTCTGTTACTTTTTCCTTATGTGGCATATTCTAGACCATTCTGATCTCTTTGTATTTGACTTGTCATAGTTTTTGGATGGCAGTAGCCAAACTGGACATTATTTGCTGAGAACAAACCAGCCTATACCCAGAATAATGTCCAGTTTGGCTGTCACCATGTAGATACCTGGAATAAGGTCCAGGACAAATGAGTCATTTCATCTCATGGCTCAGTGGACTTCTACTAATGCTTCCTGTGCTGCTTATCAATAGCTGAGTAACAAATCACCACAGACTTTAGGAGGCTTAAAACAACAGTGATCATTTATTTGCTTATGAATCTGCAATTTAGGGAGGTCTGAGAGGGGATGGCTTATCTCTGTCCTCTTGGCATCATCTGAGGTGGCTCAGTAGGAGCTTGGAGGATCATTTTCTATGATGGCTTATTTACTCAGCTGGCCAGTTAGTGCTGGTTGTCAGTTAGGAACTAATCTGGAACTGTTGGCTGGGGCTTTGTTCTTCTTCATGTGGCTGCTTGAGCTTCCTCATAGCATGGCAGCATGGTTCCAAGCTTTAGTGTTCCAAGTGATAGGAAGTATAAGC
Organism: Galago senegalensis; assembly: GCA_963575145.1. Lineage (NCBI taxonomy): Eukaryota > Metazoa > Chordata > Mammalia > Primates > Galagidae > Galago > Galago senegalensis. The sequence continues at coordinate 6,747 of CAUYTI010028358.1, forward strand.
CGCCAGTGTTTAAGATGTGGGCCCTTAAACTAACACAGTGTTTTATTAGTCAAGTAGTTATAAGACCATCCTAATTCAAGGTGGGCAGGGCAGAGACCCCACTTCTTGACAAGAAGAGAGACAATTTATGGCCATCTATAATCTACCACAATTGCCAAGTTATTAGTCCCCTTTCCCCTGCCCCCTTCCACCTATGTTACATACCTTAAACCCATCAACTAAAACCCGAAAAGTTATATCTGAACTCTTGCTATATCTGAACTCTTCTCATCTTGTACTTAGAAAATTTTGTTTTTTCTTTCTGAGGTTCTCCCAGAATGATATATTCATTAGGAGAATATATATTCTCCTCTAGATTCAAGGGTAGTGCATCTGAAAATTCAACTAACTTTGGATTGAAAATATTTGGAAAAAACAACAATAAAAATAACAATACAACAATTAAAAATAATACACATAAACAGTACAGTATAACAACAATTTATGTGGCATTTACATTATGTTAGATATTATAAGTAATCTAGAGATGATTTACAGTATGTGGTAGGATGTATGTGGATTATATGCAAACACTGTGCCATTTTATATAAGACACTTAAGCATCCATGGATTTTGGTAACCTCAGAGACACTTGAACCAGTCCCCACAGATATTAAGGGATGGTTTTGCTCTTTTTAAGATTATTTGAATCTTGACTTTGGTGTCCATTGTATGTAGGTCACTATGAAAGTTTTGAGATAGACTGTGTTAATGGTCCATTACTTCACTTCCAAGAAACCCAATCGACAGCATCCTCTCTGATTCACTTGTGCAAGTTCCAGCTTGCTTGGCTTATCAGTGTTGCTGGAAGGGCTTAATTTATTTCTGTCCATGAGGATTTTGTGTTTCTTGATTTTTATATATTTCAAAACTTTCATTCTGACCCATGTATGAACTGTCCATCCTGTGACTGTACCATCCACATATATTGTAAGAATATTTACTGCGTCCTCATTGAAGGCACAATAAACATTCTGGATAAGACAGGCCTGTGATTATCAGAGACCTCTCTCCAGACTAACATTGAGACATTAACCTAAATCTTGGGTCTCTTTGGTGACTTACTCAATAAAGAAATGACTTAACAGCGCTGTTTTTTTTCACCTTCCCTGTCTTAGAGAGACTTAGGTGCATAATTGAGGAAGACCAAATAGAACATGAATTTGATGTGAATTTCATGCCTGGTTTACTTTTCTTTTGATATTTCATCAGTCCACAGGTGTGGAAAGTGTTCAGTGAGCCATTCAAGTGGTATGAATGGATTTCTTTGGTGATCATTTTTAGTGTGTTATAGAATATCTTAATTCAGGTCATTAAAGGTGACTGTATTTTAGAAAGCAGGGAAGTATGGGACCAAGCCTTGAATTCTTCTTGTGGTTTGGGGTAGTTCTTATTTTCTTAGTGGTTGAGGCAGAATTTGAACCTTTTCATGATACAGCAAACCAGGACCCAATATAGATAATGGTATTTATTTGCCATGGCCCCTCAATATTACCTTACTTTTTTTCTTGTTTTGTTTTAAGGTAATAGCATCCTTGTATAGCAAAACCATTTTGTGTGCCTGCTTAATACCACAGGCTGAATAAATATAGCATGTCAACTATGTAAACAGCCACATATTGAAAGCTAACGAAAATTAAACTCAGGGATTTAATTACTTGAGTATTTATATGCTTCTCCTTCTGTTCTGTTTGTCTTTTCTACTAATAGATGTTTGTGGGGAAAGCCCTTGAATTTCCTGAAAGCTGCTTCTATTGAGTGAAAGTCTCTGTGATAAACTATTCATGGGTATTTTCCACAGTCTACATATGTGACATAAAATGCCAATCAGCAAGACTGTATTTGGTGCAAGGGTGCTATCAGAATCAATAAAAATGTTAGTGATTCATCAAACATTCATTGAATGACTCTGGGCTAAGAAAGTGGCTGTCCTTAGGACGCTTATAAGATACCACAACTGAAATGTCGACCAATAATCATACTATAGTGAGTGGTGATCTTCAATTTACGAAGTTAGAGTAAAATAGATTAGAAGCCAGCATTATTTTTCCCCCCCTTCCTCCCATGGATCATGAGACAAATGAAAGGAAAACTTGTTTTCAGCATTGTTTAAAAAATTTTTTTTCTTGGTACTTTTTGTTTTGACTTGTGATGTTTTGAAAGAAATGGTAACACCTTCCTCCCATTCAGTGTCACACTGAAAACCTGCATTTGCTCTGTGTTCTGAAAACATCAGCATTCCCACTTGGAGGGACGTAATGAAAATGATAAATGCTGCCTAAATGGCCTCTGCCCTGTCACTGCAGGAAACATTAGGCAGAACTGCTGAGTAGCAGGAATGTAATGATCCGTCTAATAGGAAGTTCTTGGCTCCTGTCACTTAACTCTTCTAATGACATCAGCACCAATTAAATCCCCTTATATTCAGTTTAAAAAGTGATTTAATAAAACATAACACATTTCTTCCTTATATCATCCCCATATGATAGACAGGGGAGGCATGGTTATCTCTCCTCTGCATTTGTGGATGAGGACACAGAGGCCTAGAGAGGTCAGGGAGTTATACTGCTCATAAGTGGCTGGCACACCTGGGACATAAACTCAGTGTTTCATCTCGTGTCCCAGCATGCTTACTCATTACAGTACAGTCATGTGGTGAGAAAGTATAATTAATAAATTAGGTAAGCTTTCTGTTAGAACTAAGAGAGCCCTTTAACAGAGAAAGGATTTCTTTCTTTCTTTGCTTTTTTGAGACAGGGTCTTGCTTTGTTGCCTGGGCTGGAGTGCAGTAGCATCATCATGGTTCACTGCAGACTCAAACTCCTGGGCTCAACTTATCCTCCTGCCTCAGCCTCCAGTGTAGCTGGGACTACAGGTGAGCACCATCATGCTCACTTAATTTTTCTATTTTTTGTAGAGACAGGGTCTTGCTATCTTACTCAGACTAGTCTCAAACTCTTGGCCTTAAATTATCCTCTTGTGTTGGCCTCCCAAAGTTTTTGTTATTGTTTTTAGTTTTAAAATATCTGCAAAGAAAACCACAAAATGGAACAGGAGCCCTGCCTATCTCTTGCCAATCAAACATTCCATTGTTTGTTTAATTTAATTTTTTTTTTTTTTTTGAGACAGAGTCTTACTGTCATGCTGGGTAGGATGTCATGGCATCATAGCTCACAGCAGCCTCAAACTCTTGGGCTTGAGAAATCCTCTTGCCTCAGCCTCTGGAGTAGCTGGGACTACAGGTGTGTACCACTACGTCATCTAGTTTTTCTATTTTTGATAGAGACAGGATCTTGCATTCCTGAGCTCAAGAATCTATCTGACTTGGCCTCCCAGAGTGCCAGGATTATAGGCGTGAGCCACTGCTCCTAGCTTCCTTTTTTTTTTTTTTTTTTTTTGTGGTTTTTGGCTGGGCCTGGGTTTGAACCCGCCACCTCCGGCATATGGGGCTGGCGTCCTACTCCTTTGAGCCACATGTACCCCGTTGTTTGTTTTAAATAACACAAAGGAATATGATTTGCTTTGCCTAAAGAAAGCATTTGAAAAGATACAGACTCCAGTTTTGGCTGCCAGCCTGGTCAGTAATTTGCTGTGACTATGAGCAGTAGCATCTATTGGGAGTAATTCCTTTCTTAAAAAAGAGACCACAAGCCCTGCCTTCCATTTTCTCAAAGAGGAGGATCTGAATCACATTTTATATAATATTTTACATGAAAATGAACTTTTAGTCTTTTCACCTGTTCTCATTTTGTTTTGGAACTCTCAACCCCATTGAGTACAGATATACACATTAAGTTTTCAATTAAGGATTACATCATCTGTTCAAATTCCAAACAGTCTCTTTTGGAGTGACTCAGGTTTTTTTGAAAGTGTGGGAGTGGTAAATGGCATGAATCTGCTAATTCATTAATTAATCATTAATCACTTAATCTGCAAATGTCTGTGAATAAGTTAAGTAAAAATTTATACTCTGTGTCAGGCCTGTATCTCTTGCTTCTCGAAGGTTTCTCCTCCCCCTCCTCCTTCCAAGATGACATCAGGTGCAGCAAGAAGTGGTGTAGAGATAGCTGTGGTCTGGGTGCTGCTCCCTGGTTGAGGGTCTTACCCTGTTGTGTTTGCATCGGCTTCTTTCCAAAGCATGTGTGATTGCTGCACTGTTGGTGTGCCCATGAGCCCGAGAACTTGGCCTTCTCTACTGGTGCTGACTGGTCCATAGGAGATTCAGTGGCCACTTGCATTTCATCCCCGTTTCTGCTCTGTGTTATAGAATCATCTTGACACTAAGCTGTCTTAAAAAGAATCTTAGTTTGTGATAATTTCAAACTTACAGAAAAAGTGCAAGAATAATACAGAGAACTCTGAAATACCCTTAATTTGGTGTTAATATTTTGCCACAATTGTTTTATTATTCTCTCTATATACATATTGTGATGTATTTTTTCCGAGTCATTTGAGAGTAGGATTTTACTCAGAGAAGGTGGTCTAGAGGGAAGAATCATAATCTTCCTTGTGAAAAAGGGAGCGTTTTTTGTTCTTTTTTTTTTTTTGCTTTGCTTTCTTCTGACTTGTCTATCTTAAACTCCACTTGCTTGAACTCTTCCTTCTGTTGCATAGACTTTCTTTCCTTGGCTAGTCCTTTTGGTTGAATTTCCCATTGTTGGCTTCCTTCCTTCCTTCCTTTCTTTTTTTCTTTTTCTCTCTTTTTAATTTATTTTTTTGAGACAGAGTCGCTCTGGGTAGAGTGCTGTGGTGTTGTAGCTCACAGCAACCTCAAACTCTTGGAGATCCTCTTGCCTCAGCCCCCTGAGTAGCTGGGACTACAGGCATGCACCACTGTGCCTGGCTAGTTTTTTTCTATTTTTAGTAGAGACAGGGGTCTCACTCTTGCTCAGGTTGTCTTGAACTCCTAAGCTCAGGCAATCCACCAGCCTTGACCTCCCAGTGTGCTAGGATTACAGGTGTGAGCCACTGCTCCTGGCATGTTGGTTTTCTTAAAACAGTATGTCTAGAACATTTGGTATGCCAGGTGTGGCTGATCTGACCAGAGGAGAGTGGTGTTACCCTTCATTTGCTCCTTTGCTCATTTATTCAGTTAACTAAAACGTTCTTAGTGAAGGTTTCCTCTTGGAGGTTCTGTGCTCTGTCTGATTAAGAGACAAGTATATTTCTTTTTTTTTTTGAGACAAAGCCTCAAGCTGTCACCCTGGGTAGAGTGCCGTGGCATTACAGCTCACAGGAACCTCCAACTCCTGGGCTCAAGCGAGTCTCTTGCCTCCGCCTCCCAAGTAGCTGGGACCACAGGCACCCGCCACAACACCCGGCTATTTTTTGGTTGCAGCTGTCATTGTTGTTTGGCGGGTCCAGGCTGGGGATTCGAACCTGCCACCTTAGGTGTACGTGGCTGGCGCCTTAGCCAGTTGAGCTATAGGCGCCAAGCCACAAGTATATTTCTAAAAAGAGATCTATAATTAAAAGAAACTTAGGACAGATGATCCTTTTTCTCATTCTAGATACTATACTTCTATTAATACAGCTTCAGTTGTATCAGGGTTAATATTCTATAGTGTTCCTAAGTTCACTTTTATTTTTATTTTTATTTTTTTAATTAAATCATCAATGTGTACATTAATGCAGTCATGGGGTACAGTGTGCTGGTTTTATATACAATTTGAATATTTTCATCAAACTGGTTAACATAGCCTTCATGGCATTTTCTCAGTTATTGTGTTATATTCTACATTTAGTAAGTTTCACATGTACCCTTATAAGATGTATTATAGGTGTAGTCCCACCAATTACCCTCCCCTAAGTTCACTTTTAAATCACAATTTTTTCTTTTTCTTTTTTTTTTCAAATGATGTCTTGCTCTATTGCCTGGGCAGCTAGAGTGCAGTGGCCATCATAGCTTACTGCAACCTCAAACTCCTGGGCATTAGGGGTTCTCCTGCCTCATCCTCCTGAGTAGCTGGGGCTGCAGGGATATACTACTGTGTCTGACTAATTTAAAAATATTTTTGTAGGGACAGGGCTGTACTATGTTATTCAGACTTGTCTTGAATTCCTGGTCTCAAGTGATCCTCTTGCTTACGCTCCCCAAATGCTAGGATTACAGGTGTGAGCCACCTTAGCCGGCCTTAAATCATTCGCAGCTTTTTACTACCTTGTGACTAAAGCACATCTTTTCATCAACTACTTTTATTCAGTTGGGTTTTTTGATTCAGTTTTGGAATTTAAAGTTTGTTTTCACTCAGATATCATCTTCGGGAGCTGCTTTTGTGTGTCTTAACCCTTGATACGGTGCTTAGAGTATGGTGTTTCTAAATGTTTATGGGTCAATATGAATTTTAGTTTACGAAAGATAACTCATGCGTTTAGAGCATTATCTTTTTAGACTGTGGTTCATTCACCGCTATCTTTCCTAGCTTCATTTTTTTTTTCTGCAGAGTTATTTACCTTGTTTTCTCTGTTTCATTCCCATTTTCTGATAAAAACTGTGCAACAGGAGAGGGTAAAGGGAAGTGCCTTTTAAGTGAAGCTGTTCAAACAGTTGTGAATCCATCTGTTTGAACAGCCCCGTCTCTGCTTATCTTCCATGGAGGGCTCAGGCACACTTGGCAGACATCCCGTCCACACTGACTCCATGCGCTGCTTTCTTCTGATCTGCCAAAGATGGGAAGCAAGGCCGGTTCTATGGAACTCATACTTGTGCCTACTGAGTGCCACCACTTAACTTGGTACCACAGATCATAGTTCTGTAGGGAACAGATCAGGGTTCATTTTCAGCCAAGGTAGATACATTGAAGACCAGGTTGAGGTGATAACTGAAAAGACAAAAGGTAACAGATGCCGGCAAGGATGCAAAGAAAAGGAAACTCTTACACATTGTTAGTGGGAACGTAAGTTAGGACAACCACTATGGAAAACATACAGAGGTTTCTCAAAACACTAAAAATAGAACTCCCTGTGATCCGGCCTTACTGGGTGTTTATCCAGTGGAAAGGAAGTCAGTATATCAAGGGATACCTGCACTCCACATTTATTGCAGCACTGTTCACAGTAGCCAAGACACGGAATCAACCTGTTAGTGGACAAATGGATAAAGAAAATACAGCACATATACACAATGGAATACTGTTTGGCCACAAAAAAGAATGAAATCTTGTCATTTGCAGCAACATGGCTGGAATTGGAGATTATTGTATTAAATGAAATAAACCAGACACAGAAAGGCAAATATTGCATGTTCTTATCCATATATAAGCTAAAAAATTTATCTCATGGAGATAGAGGGTAGAATAACAGATGCCCGAGGCTGAGAAGGATGTGTGTGTGTACACATATGCACGTGTGCAGTGGGTGTGGTGGGGAAGAGCCAAAGAGAGATTGGTGAATGGTTACAAACTTTTATAACCGTTTATATCATGTATCTATATGATATAGAAGAAATGAATTCTAAAGTTCAATAGTAGAGTGACTAAGGTTAACAATTGTATATTTCTTTTTTTTTCTTATACCACTTTATTGATTTTCCCTTTGCCTTCTACATGAACTGCATATTCTTTTTTTTTTTTGAAACAGAGCCTCAAGCTATCTCCCTGGGTAGAGTGCCGTGGCATTACAGCTCACAGCAACCTCCAACTCCTGGGCTCAAGCGAGTCTCTTGCCTCCGCCTCCCAAGTAGCTGGGACCACAGGTGCCTGCTGGGACCACAACGC